>JAZGTH010000006.1:1380000-1412500 GCA_036877525.1 Chromobotia macracanthus
ACCTGCTGCTGGTTTCCAAACAGGAATCTCCTGTCAGAGAAGATGAATTCCATTATATTATTGAGTGATCCAAACATGATCCTGCAAACAGAGTGAATCAGAGCCAAATCAAAAATCACAGCAGTTATTGAGCGGCTCTCAGTTTAAGGGATAACTGACCTGCGTTCAGCTGATCACTGATCATTGTGTAAGACATTCTTTTGCCTCTTGAGTGAAACTCCTCCAGAGTGTTTCTGAAGTGACAGACTGTCATTAAAGGAGACTGGCTTCTGCTGGAGTTTTCTCCAAACTTCCTCCCTGTCAAGCGTCAGTACAGCTCAACAAAAGCAGATGCAGACAAGCTTCGGCCTGCCTCTCCTGCATCAGTACTGCACACTGCCAGCTCAACAAAAGCAGACGCAGACGCAGACAAGCTTCTGCCTGCCTCTCCTGCATCAGTACTGCACACCGCTAGCTCAACATTTCCTTTTCATGTGTCAGTTCTTGAAATCATGAGCTTGATTTGCACGGCTTCACCTCTCTGCAGTGTTGTGAACACACACATGCAGAACATTGATCTAATGTGTGAGATGCATAAACAAAGCTTTCAAACACATCTGTTGCTTTATCACATCTGTAGTCTAAGCACAGATTCATTTTACTACCATTGACATGATGCTCCGTATCAGCCACAGGGTTACATCACAAGAGAGTTTCTCTTTTTGTGCAAAATCAAATGGATCTGAATGAAGAACTGAATTGGTATTCACAAAAGACGATGTTGTTCATTGATACATTTGCAAACATTTGAGTTGACAATGATTCAGTGAAACACAAGATTGTCTGTGGATGCTTTTAAAATCATGCAGACACAACATGGAACATCAGATCTGAACAATGATTCAGTGATTAAAAAAAAAAATAAAAAAAAATAAAAATTTTTTTTGCACAAAGTCTCAACTTGATACATTTTTATGCTGATAATGCCAGAATGTAAAATTCTGTATTGAATTAGAAGAGAATGCTGGATGCAAGCACAGGCTCACATCAGTCAGACAGGTTGATCAGACCACCCAGTGGACAGATGTTTTGTAATGTCAGACAGGATATTTTGATATTTTGTCTTTATAAGCTTCATCAACCTGGATTGGGCCACACAGTTTCTGAGTGCCTGAGTCATGCAATTAGACTAAAGCAAGTGCAGTACCTGTATCACCGTATCAGACACAACACAAATCCTCTTTATCTGCTGGACGGGATTCTGATGGGCTTGACTCATCTCACTTTAATCTTTTCAAAGGAGAAACAGATTGTAAAGATTGTGGAAAGTATTAAACGGATTTATGTTACCTGATGGAAACTCCGACTGGAGGCGGTGCGCTGCAGAGACACCTGGAGGCGAAACAGAGAACTGCAACTCAGTCTTTTTAACGCTGTGTAAAGCACCCATAATAACAGCATACAGAATCAATGTAAGAGTGAGTGAAACAGGACAGAGAAGATCAGTATGAGAAGATCAATGCAGTGTATTTGCTGGAGATATGAGCTAGAAACATCTTTACTGAAGTTCTGGTCCGCTGGAAGTATCTGTTCTGATGAGGTTTACAGCCACCTGTATGACGGCCCTGCCAACATCATACATGCAGAAACCCTCATGAGCTCATCCTGCACTGTGCTGTTTTCTGTTTTCTAGAACTAGTTTAGCTCATGAAAAGACAATTGAATTCCTTCAGTTATATACAGAGTATATAATATCTGTCTCTGTGGCTCAATGGCTGATCCAGGCCCTGTCTGAAGTACAAGAGCCAATCCACCATCTATTCCACATGACCAATCATTTCAACTGAACAATGACATGAAAGAATCAACGAAAACAGAAAGAGAAGATTCTGGAAAGAAACATGATAGTTAGAGCAAGACCAGAAGGTGGTAACCGCTAAACTAACCCTCTAAAGACGTTAACTGAACTGATCTCAACAAACAGCTTCTTTCTCATTGTCTATCACACACAGGCCGAGCTCAGATCCTGCAGAGTCTAGAGCTGTTACAGAGGCAGGTGTGACTGCACTGCTGTTAGTGGCGTCTCTCAGGGAGTGGGAGAACTGTAAGCACAGCGTCTCCTAAAAACAGAAAACTTATGATTCAGTTAGGAGGTTCAGGGCTTTATTAACATTCACAGAAACACATCCAGAAAGATACAGCTGGATTACAGGCCATTATTTACACACTGACAGGATAAATATTTGAGACTTCCTGTCACAAACATTAAAATGTGAATTGGTGCTTAATTGCGTGACATCCACTCAGAAGAAGAGACAAAGACTCTGAGTGTTATTTGGAATCTCATGACGCAGACTGTCATCAGCTTTGAATAAAATATGCTAATCATTATTCCTCCTGGACGTTGCTTTCCTCACCATATCAACAAACAAACAAACAAACAGAAAAAGCAGAATAAATCCATTCTAATCAAACTGTCCAGTCTTTCCATGGCAATGTCTAAATATCTCCATCATTATTAACACGAGTCCTCCGGGAGGCCGGTGCTGCTAAACCTCAAAGGTTTGGAAACTCTGTTGTTGAAAACGGCAGTAATCAGACAGAAACTCTGCTGGAGGACTGAATGTCCCCCACCATCCTGCAGCTCTGAATCACCAGCGTCTTCCAGATGTGTGGCCGGTTCTCTGCGGTTAAAACACGCCGGGATGTTGCAATTAAAGACATTCTCTTCAAATTTGTTGCTTCCTCAGAAGATTCAAGGGAAGGACTGTAATGAAGTGGACTGAAGCTATCATTTCTGCAGACTGCTCTCCTATCCTGCTAATGAGATCTAACAAAATATTTTTCATAAAAGGTGCAGTCATTGATGTATTTGTTAAAAACTCCTATACCAGCTTAATACACAAAGATATGTATTTATTAAACATTGATTTGCTGAGTTCCCTAAAAAGTGTGGCAAAAATTGTGGCTGTTTGTTACCCATCCCAAACAATGGAAGACTAGGAAATTATTTTTGCAATTCATTTTTACACTCTTAAAAATTAAGGTTCTTTAAAAGGTTCTTCACAGTGATGCCGTAGAAGAGCCATTTATGGTTCCCAAAGAACCATTTAGACAAAGGTTCTTCAGAGAACCATTTTCTTCCTTACCTTTTAATAGTAAAAAGAACTTTTTTCTACTACAAAGAACCTTTTATGAAACAGAAAGTTTGTACTGGTGTTACCTAGCATTGCTACTGTAGAAAGAGAGAGAGGGGGAGAGAGAGCATGTGGTTGAAGGATTACAGGGTTGGTCTAATTGAGAGGCTAATGTTGCCTTCAGGTCATGTTGGAATGATCTTATTTACAAGATGAGAGCACACGGCTGACACCACAACATCGAAATTACCAGCGTGAAACAATGACTTTCCTTTAGGCTCAGAGCATCAACAACAGTAGAAGCAATTAAGTGTTGGTCCTAATTAAGATTTAACTGTGAATGTACATAAGAAAACAATAACACTTGCCAGAAAATACTAATGTTTATTTCAGCTGCTTTATCAGCCCTGTGCAACAGAAGACACATTTCCCATCATCCTCTGAGGCAGACTGTGGTACACAGATAAATCATTGATTACTCACCTAATGCTCGTCTTTTGTTCCACATGATGCTTTAGAAGAAACCTTTAGTAAGTGTGAAAGATAAAGAATTATTACTGAATGGATACATTTTTCCAGTAAAAATACATGAAGACACATCATGAAACATTCTGAAGAGTCTGGAGACAGTTGTGCTAAAACAGCTTTAAACTCTAGAAACAGACCATCTAGAACTCCTGACGTTCACCTGATTACTACAGCATTCAGAAAGATTAAAACTCACTTTACAAAACCCCACTCGAGTCTTCTGAGGTGAAAGGTCTTTCTCAAGAGCATAAAGGTGGTAACTCATAGATCAGTGCTTGGGGGATTTGAACCTACAATCTTCTGGTTCCTAACACACTTCTTAAACTAAGCTAGAGTAGTTACTCTTCAGCAGTCCTCTCTCTTAATGCATGGACATTACCAGAGGATCCTGCTGCTTCATTGATTTGATTGTTTACTAGATGGATAAGAAGTCAGAGACACTGTCTTTAGTTTAGGTCATGCATGGATCGTTCACAAATATTTCCACTAGAGGGCATCATGAATGCAGGTATAAACCAGTCTATTGAAAATTCCGGTCTGTTCCAACACCCTTACTGAAAAGATTACGGACATCCTCCTCCACACTCTTACTCAGAACAGTGTAAAACAGAAAGTGTAGAAAACACATACTGACTGACATAATGACTGAGTCAAATACAGTCTGAGACTGCAGGAAAGATGAAGCACTCATTCAGCATCATTCAGTCTGAAATCAGTTTTGTTCAGGAATATGTTGTAACTTCTCATGTCAAAGTCTCAAACAAAATCTCATGCGTCTTCAGGAATGTTCATTTTTTTGATCTGACATATCTTCTGATTTCTGATTCTGAACCCTCTGTGATTTTGTGTAAGCTCTGTTTCTACTCTCTTGGCCTGCAGTATATTGTTTGTACATTATTGTATGTATTTGTCTGTTTCTCTTATTGTGCTGTCGTTCATTCTCTGATAGTTTGCAAAGTAGATGACTTATAAATACAGTCTTTGACACACCTGTTTAAATGACAAATGATATTCTTTCAGTTGCTGAAAGAATCAACTCAATGAGCTGAGAACATAATGAGGCATTATGAGATAAACATCAGATCTCTGCAGTCTCAGATCAGGTCTGCTCACTTTCTGTCTGGTCTGAGAGAAACAGCAGATGTCATGAAAGGAACTATCAGAATGTCACCTCAGCACAGCTCTGTTGACACAACAACATGGACTGGAATTTGTGCGTCAGAGACACAAGGACGTTCAACACCCCTCAAAACATTCACTTACACATTGATCCATTTAGATCTTACATTTCAAATACTTCTATAATAACGATCTGTTCATATTTACAGAGAACTGAAGGTCAAGTCGTTCAGAACTCTTCATAAATAAAGTGCTACACATGTAGATTGCAGTTAGACATGTTTTACAATTTATAATCAGTGTGTTCTATAACAAGAATATAACTTTATTAAAATATTTGTCAGCACCATTGAACAAAGAAATATATACAGCGGTGATGAGATTTTAGCTCAAAACAAACAGCCTGTAACCTGTGTGAGTATTGGTCCTTTAAGAGGTGAATACTACAAACTACATTTAACATCAAAAAAACTAAAAGCTTTCTTTAAATGAGAACATTGTCATGCTTTGCCAAAACAACTGACAAGAAAGTGCATTTATATACATATATTATCTTGTGAAATTTCCTGCAGCAGATAATTAATGTAAATCCACCATGAAGCAAAACCAAAAGTGCAACGAGTAAAAGTTCAGCCAGTTCATCTGAAGTTGTCTCAATGTCCACATTATAAGAGACTTTTCCCAGAATTCTTCCTTTCAATGATCCCAAAATAAATGTTCAATTGCCAGTTCAGTTCAGAGTCAGTTAGCGCCCGCTGCCATCCCTCAACAGTCCCAGTTTCTTCAAAGCTTCCAGACGGTTCTCTCCGTTCGGACCGTGTGGACTGATCACCACACTTTTTCCATTGGATCGGGGCAGCTTCTGGCTCCCACCGCCTGCGTGTGCAGGCAGAACTGAAGCAGCATGGAGTGATCTGGTTGATTCATCAGGGCCAATGTCCCTGGAGCTTCCTACAGAAGTAGGTCTTTTTCGTAACTGTCCAGGTGATAACTCAACATTTGTCGTGTCTAAGTTTGTTGTCTGAGTTCTGGGTTCTATGACGATGCTGCTCAGACCTACACCTGACCTGCCCAGAGACGCTGATTTGATCTCGTAGGGTCTCGCTGCTGGCTTCTTCAAAACATTTTCACTCCTAACATCTCTGTGTTTTGTGTCAGTTTGTAGGTGTGTATCTCCTGACACAGGGCTTCCAGCAGGTCTAGACTGGACCTGCAATGGCTCAAGGGTGGGTGCTGTTGTGTGTACACTTGGAATGTGAGGGGACACTGGACTCAGATCTTTAGATCTGACTGGTGGTGATTGGGAAGGAGAGACTTTGGGCCCTGAATCAACCTCATCATTCTTCAACAGACCTAGTTTTCTCAAAGCCTCCATTCGTATCTTCTGTGAATCCATTGGGGCACGATCGCTCGGCGTCAGCAGAGAATGTGCTGCCCCAGTTTCTCTGTGGCTTTTGAGGATGATGTTAGAAGGCAGTTTGTGTTTGGGTGCCACAGGTGGTGGAGTTTTAGGGTCACTGAACCCTTTTGGAACAGCAGGCACATGCTCAGCAGATGGTGATGGTGTTCTTGGGTTGTCCACTCCAGGATGTTGGGTGATCAACACTGGGGTCAAAGGTGCTTTCTTCATGGATGCCTTCTGGCGCATTTTTTCAATGTCGGTTTTAGTCAATGACCCTCTTGACGTTACCGGGGTTACACTCTGAGATTTAATCACCTCAGAACCACCGGAAGGGTGTGGGGCTGTTTTGGGAAGTTCAGGAGTCCATTCTGGGGGTTCATCAACAGCAGACTGAGAGACTGCTGGATCATCCATGAAGTCTGAGGGTGGAGGAATCCAACCCACTGTCATCTGCTGGGAAACGTTCTGGTGTTTCTGCTGGGACTTGCCATATAAACTCTGAAGGAGACCATCTTTGGTTTTAAAGTCACTGGACACATTTGTTCTCACCGGAGGTTCAGGAATGAATGAAGGGGGGGAATCCGCACCATTGCTCCACAATCCAGCAGAAACGTTTTTGAAGACCCAGCACTTTTTGAAACCATCAGTCCTGTGTGGTGCTGGTCAGAAGATGATCTGAACCCGTCAGGTGCATCAACAGACAGAGGAGATTTCCTTTTGGGGGATAATTCACCAGGTCTACTAACCAGTTTGGCGTTTCCACTGGCAATGAGTAATGGAGTTGGCATGAGGTACTTGTGAGACGGTCTGTGATCTCTGCCTATGATTTTGTTTGGAGCCTTATGGGCTGAAAGAGAACATGAATCATTACTGAGAAAAGAAACCATTTAAATCAGTGGTTCTCAACCTTTTTATAATAATAAATATTATTAGTAGAAGTAGTAGTAGTTAATAATTATTTATGCTGTTGTTTTTATTCTTTCTCTTATATAATTAAAGCATGTCATTGAAATAACATTTGATTTGACTGGACAGAATATGACAGTTTCCCAGAGAGCACAAAAACTATGTGAGGTTGAAATGATTGATCGGTAAAATGAAAATGTGACATTTCAATTATTTAAGAGTTCAGAGTTCTGCAGCTAAGAAGCTCCTTACACGTACCACACTTTCAAAAACAAATATTAATAACAATCCTGAAATTTTGTAAAATGTACAATTGCAAATTACAAGTGTAAATACCTCTGTGCCAGCTTGTGGTATATATTGTTACGATTCATTTGTGTTCATAGTCATGGAACTAACCGTCTTTAACCAGAAAAACACATTAACAAGTGTGAAACACTAGATGAATGAAAGAAAATGACAGAGAAGAAACAAGCAACTCCTACTTCAAAGTGAAAACAAAGAGAAAGAATGAAGCAATTAGCCACAAGCAGCTGTGCTATGAATTCCTCGGCCACAAAATATTGATCATACTAATTGTAGGCCCTTCACAGTTACTCGAATATAAAAAGTGAGTTTACAGTCACATCTAAAGTTAGAGACGGACGTATCAGTTTTATAACTGAGTTTGCTGGATGCTGTGTTCTGCAGACTTACTCTCAGGTTTGTTGTGGTAGAGAGAGGGGTGATGGCCATGAGAAGGGCGATCAGGCTCATCGTTGGACAGTCCGCTGTCATCCTCCACATCCAAAGACTCAATGGTCTCCTCCAGAAACATGAGACATGCTTTCTCCTCAGCAGACAGATGCTCCAGACTGTCCTCACTCTACCAAACAGAGATCAACCGGAGCTTCATACTGTGCACACTGTATTTTCTTATTTAAAAAAGAAACAACAAACAGTAATGAAAGCAGATTTATCTGTTTCATTTTTAATGACATCAAGACAATAGTTCCTTTAAGCTTTTAAAGCTTCAATTTTAAAACACATTCAACTTGCCACAATCTTCTACACTCTATACAACCAGTAATAAGTACATGTACACAAAGTTAAAGTTCAATTAGTGTTTAAATAAGTTTAGTTCAAACAAGACAGCAAAAAATCACTAGATATACATCATGTTTCCGTGTTTCTTTTTAAAGCACACAGTTCTGTTTGTAAACACAATAGTCTGATTTTGGGACTCAGGTCAGACAATGAAATGTCAGTTTTTCTTCTCTTTCTGGTGTGAAATGAAAGCTGCACTACATTCACCTGCAGTAACACTGTAATATAACAATGATAAATGCTGTGATACTCACGAAGGCAGAGTTGATGCTAAGAACACTGTCACAGCTTCCTGCACTGTCCATACCAGACACGGTTTTCTTGGTTACACCCCCTGGCCAGCTGTCACCTTTTGGCATGGCACATTGGAGTCAAATACCTGCACTGCCTTTTAAAGAGTCTCTTCTGATGATGATGGAAAATAGATGTTTTCTCTATAGGAAAGTAAATATAAGAAGTCGTGAGACAGAACTGAACATTTGGAATCTGGTTTAAGGAAATGTGACGTCTTCAGCTGTGTGAAGATCACAGCTCACTCTAACATGAAAGTTTCCCCGCTTGGTTGAACTACTCACAGCAAAGCAACAGAGCTAAACACATCATGCAGCCGAGACAGACAGATCAAAGCCAACGCCCAGAGAACAACATGTGCACACACTGCAGAGATTTTAACAAACACTACCACTGTAAACCTCTTCTACTGCTCATGTGTGTTTCCACCTGAATAACCTCCCATAATACCACAGGGGTGTCCCAAAACATGCACGCTCCCTATGTAGGCAGAATTTTAAGACATCATAGACGTGCTCCTCATGCAAAGGATGAGATAGGTAGTCAGACAACAGCAATGCCATCATGCATCAGGAGATTTCCACAGAAAATGTGGTGTTGCATTCAAAAACAACCAGAACAGACAAAAATTCAGGCGTCTTGAGACCCGATTCTTAAACATTTCGCTTCTTTCAGTGCTGCTCATAAAGTGTGATGTTAGATAGATCATAAAAATTAAGATGATGCATCCTCTGCAAACATCCCCTAAGAAGGCAGCTATATTTGTAGGGAGTATACAGCAAAGCAACTAAGTATTGGAACAGATCTCATCTCCTGAAACAGAACAGAACCAACTACAGAGGGATTTTAAGCATTTCAAAGGGGTGAACACACACGGAGCACAGCAGCCGCTCTACACATATGAACAGGTGTGAATGGAAGCCACTGCTAGCACGTAACATGGAAGGATTTTCAAGTTGTTCAGCATATTTCAGCTCGGCCTGGCGTACACACCTCAGACTGACAGAAACAGCAGAACGATCGCCCGGTGACTTCAACCAACACCTATAAAACTGGAATGCCAGGTTGCCTGCTCAGATCTGTTGTGTTCTCCATGAGAATTTAAAAAATAACCTTTCAGATTAGGAAGTTTGTTTTGGGAGAGTTTTGGGCTGAGTAACTATTAAGTAACTAATAAGCAGACTGCAAACACTGTGTATTGAGACAACTGTGATAAATGAACCTTTGAAATGACATGAAGTAATCAGGTTCTACCACATCTGATGGGTTTACCCCTAAACACACACACACACTATTGTTTTCATACAGAAAAGTGAGTGTGTGTGCTTTGTTTTCTGAGGGAGTGACTTAATATAGAACTCTGAACTGGAAAAAGTGAGACAAAAAAAGTTGGAGCTCAAATAAAAAGTCTGAGACGTCACTGTAATGTCACAGAAACCAATAAGTGATAACAACATTTAATATATTCAACAACACATAATAAACAAAGAAATCTTGAATACAAGTCAAGTTTGGAGTTAAGTATAAAAAGTGTAGTTAGCGTATCTATTTGTAATAAAATGTAAAATTATTAGGTCATATTACCATCAGCTCTTTTCAGGGTTTGTGAGAAATGGTATGCAAAGTTCTTAATCTAACAAACAGAGACAAGAAATGTGAAGTATTTGCCCTGTCATCAGCCCCGGACAATCATTTACAGAGAATAAACACACACAGTCCACGTCCACCTGTAAAGTACACACAGAGCACACCGTACTACAGAAAGATATATGAGCAGCTCAACACAGAGTTAACACTGAAATAAACTACAGCAGACTGTCATCAGATCAGTGCAGTCGCATGTCTGAACGTACATGAAGTACAGTGAAAACACACATCAGACATAAATAAAGACAGCACCACTGCTCAAATGAAAAAACACAAAAATAATAAGTCATCCGCACCATATTCCAAGCCAGGAACAGACGAGAACATTTTCCGTTCTATATTATTCATTAATAATAATTAATAATAGGTCAAGGAGAAGCAGCTTGTGTCCGGCTCACACCCACATTCAGGAAGAGTGTGTGAACATCAGTGAGCACTTTCACAAGAGGACATTTATAAAACTTCACTGTCTTCTGTCCAGCTCTCAGCCTGGAGGAACATGAATGCTGAATGTAAATACTGACGCAGTTACAGCTGAGCTGCTCATGAGCACAGCAGATGACACAGCCGCACAGCTCTGTAATCACAGCACAGTCTGACTGAACGACTGTAGTCAACACTCAGTACTCAACTTTCTGTAGTCAACACTCAGTACTCAACTTTCTGTAGTCAACACTCAGTACTCAACTTTCTGTAGTCAACTTTCTGTAGTCAACACTCAGTAGTCAACTTTCTGTAGTCAACACTCAGTACTCAACTTTCTGTAGTCAACTTTCTGTAGTCAACACTCAGTAGTCAACTTTCTGTAGTCAACACTCAGTACTCAACTTTCTGTAGTCAACTTTCTGTAGTCAACACTCAGTACTCAACTTTCTGTAGTCAACTTTCTGTAGTCAACTTTCTGTAGTCAACACTCAGTAGTCAACTTTCTGTAGTCAACTTTCAGTAGTAACCTTTCAGCAGTCAACATTCAGCAGTCAACATTCAGTAGTCAACTTTAGTAGTAAACATTCAGTAGTCAACACTCAGTAGTACACATTCAGTAGTAAACATTCAGTAGTCAACTTTCTGTAGTCAACACTCAGTAGTAAACTTTTCAGTAGTACACATTCAGTAGTAAACATTCAGTAGTCAACACTAGGTGAAATATGATTTATTTATGTTTATTTAAATATGATTTATTTATGTTTATTTGTTTAAATATGATTTATTTATGTTTATTTGTTTAAATATGATTTATTTATGTTTATTTATTTAAATATGATTTATTAATGTTTATTTCGAGAAAGTTTTACCTGTCAGTGCGGATCACAGCGCGAGACTCCCGCCCGCTCACCTGCGCGTCTGCTCGAGTGACGGCTGCGCGTGAGTGTACTTCACCTGCCTCAGCCAATCAGCGGCTGCCTCACACACCACTGCGACGGCTGATTGGCTGAACGCGTCCCGCGTCACAGCGTACTGCCTACTGCATACTCGTGCATACTCCAGTACGCGGTCTACTGTTTAAAGCACACACAGAGCGCTCGTTTGTAATGAAACCTTACCAAATGTTATTTTATAATTATGACTTTACATTACGTTCCTGTTTAACATAACCCTCTACAATGTCAAGCAGATGTCTGCATTTAATGCCTTTCTGAACACTTCTGATGCTGAAATGAAAACAACTAGTACAAATATTGTTCTGATAACATAGAAAATGGTTAGAAACTTACTAAAAGTTAGAAAAATATCAATGTTCATGTCTGTGTCTTTTCTCAACAAACACATATGAAATGCATCTAAACTGAAGATGTATGTTGTTTTGAACATTATTATATCTCAGTACATTCTCTTGCCTGTTTCTGAAAATATCATTTCATTTAACACCAGGTGACTTACACCCCAGTAACACCCTTAAGTGCCATGTCTCATAAATCATGCTTATCAATATGGTTTGGCAGTGAAGTATTTCATTTGATCAACTGCAGGATCTTTTGATTTCATTGGTAAACAGGGCAGATATTGTGCAACTTTACTTTTTAGTAAAACAGCTTATTAGTAAAAACTCAGATTGTGACTTTTAATGGTGACATTCCACTTAATCATTCATTAACTTGGTATCGGTTAGCAGGTTTATGGTATGTAGTCAATGTAAACCTGTCTGGGTTGAGTTCTGGGTGTAATCTGAGGTCAGGTTATATCACTGGACATATGATTGTGTTTTCAATGTAAAATGTAATAGAATTTAAATGTTGTAGTTGTAATATAAAAATTTCTACTTTGTTCTAGTTTGTTCTACTTTAAAACAAAAAATACAGCCTGTTTCCAAAGGTTATAATAAACCGCAACTCCAAAAAAAATGTTGGTGACTTTACGTGCAAAGAAACATTTAAGAACCTTTATTTTTAAAATTCTGTCTCTGCATTGTCTACATGCTCATTGTTTGGCTGTGTTGGCTGTATTATTTCATTCCTTTAAACAAAAAATCATTTTAAAGTGACCTCATTCATAATTCAGATAAAAGAGTGAGATCAAATAAACTGAAGCGAGACTCTACAGCTACTTTTGTACCATCAGAAAACAATACAAAAACTGAAAGCAATGACGCAAAACCGAATGGCAAACAAATCAAATAATATTCATGTGAATAACAAACCACAGCACACAGACGTCCTGTGTGTTCTGCTGTGTACAGGACGTGCTGTACTGTGTGTGATCTGTGTGGTCCTCAGTGCCCATGAATCTGTTTTCAGTAAGTACACATCATTATAGCATGAAGACTTACCTGTTTTAGACCCAAAGATTAACCTGAATTAACTTCTCACAATCCATATTAACTAACTAATCCTGCTGTCAGCAGCTAGAACTACAGCAGGGTTTCCCTGTGTGTCATCAGTGCGTAAAAAACAATGATAATATAAAGTAATCAGCAGCCATTCAGACAAAATGCAAACCCAGTCAGAACTTTAGGTCCCGTACATCACGCTGCTTTCCAGCTTACACGTTTGCAGTATTCGATACAGATTTAAATTATACTGACAATCATTCAGTTAAACTCTTTATAGATACTAACATTTGCTGGACAAGTAATAGTAAGTTGATTATGTAAGTAATTCTGCAATCAAAACAGATCTGCACTACAGTTCAAAGGTCACGAGGTCAATGCATACCTCAGGCTCAGAAAACTTGTCTCTGGAACAAAGATGAGCAGCAAGCAGGTTGTGTACTTCTGAGGGGTCACATGCCTAACTGAGCATCTGACAAACAAACAGCTCTCTGGGTATTACAGACACCCAGACATGAAGTCCTTTTCCTGAACAGTCCAAGAACCCGACAGAGACATCTAGAGGAGAACAGAAATATTTTAGTTTCTTAAAAATATTTAATTCATATTCAAGGCAGCAATGACATTAAAGTGCTAGGTATAAACGTTAATATAATAAAATAATAGATTTTATGACATACCCATTCCGGAGCAACAACAGTTGTCAAAGATCTGAAATATGTGATCATTTTAATAGTATTGATTTATATTACACATCAAATCACTGACAGATCTGTTTTATTAATAGCACATGTAGAGGAATACAATGGAAAAGTCTTCAGTGTGCATTTAAGAGACTGTATTCACACGATTTGTGGTCATACCAACATTAAACATTTCAACATTTACGCAAAAAAAGAAAGAAACAATATTTCAGGACTGTAATATAACCAACCAAAACATTGCATCATAAACATTTTTGTTCTAATCAGAGCTTTGGACCAATGAGAGTCGCAATAAATTACTTCTGTGGTTGCCTTGGAAACAAAAATTAAAATACAGACTGCCAATCGGTGGGGATCTGAGAGCAAAACATCAGGGTGGAGTCTGCAGAGGCCCATGAGTCCTCGAGAGACCTTCATCTCTCCACTCTACATCTGGAACTGCTCTGGAATCAGGGCAGGAGAAAAGCCAGAGGCGATGAGAACATTCCAATATTCACAACAACATTCCCGACTGCTGTGCTAAGCATCAGCTCTGATACGTGTGAACAGCAACATTTTAGGAGCAAGTAATACAACAACATGTGGAGTCTTTTCATGATGCATATTTAAGAATGTTGACAATGCATTTAACATCTGTAACATAACTTCAGACACTCCTATGTAATGATTCAGTGTGATTCATGAGTGAAGGATTCTGGGTAAGACACACCATCTCGCCACCCATCACAACAACTCAGACAAAGAAAAGAATGAAAACATATATTAAAACAATATTCTACTCTGCATTTTCTCTTAAGATTTCTTTAGAACGTCTGTTATTCATTATTATTGATGATTGTTATTGATTTATTTTATGTTTAATAATAAAGAATCTCTGTCTCCTGCAGTCATTATTAAATGAGCATTTGTCAGACACACAAAGACAGATTCTATATCACTCTGTCTGCAGTCACGAAATCGTCTCCACACATAATCTCACTGTATCACATTTAGATGAAATAAAATGGAACTGAATGGAATAGAGAATAAAACAACAGATCACAGAAACTGTGCGCATGGTCTGAACTGTGACCTCTCTGTATCTTTTCAATGTAAAATCAGACAGGACAGGCTGAGACAAAGACATTTGCTTTAAAAACAAAACAAATGAATTACGATGATGATTATCCAAATTCTGGACTATTGTATGAATAAATTCATGTAAGAAATTAAGCTTAATTCTTATTGAATCTGATTTTACTATAATGTGAAATCTAAAGTGTTAATATTAAATTGCAACCTTTGGCTTAGCAGGTCACTAGCTCTGTCACAGGTGAAAACAAATGCAAAAAGTGATAAAGAGGAAAACAAGTTCTTCCAAATGTTTTCACAATGCTGCACTGCATCATGGGATGTTGTCTGACATGTGTAGTGTTGTGGGGTTTGGATAATTGGTCACTACGCATGTGCATCTGGCTCCTGGAAAAGAAAATTTGAGCAGCAAAATGGTCCACACCTAACACAACGCCTAATACCAGAGAAAACAAACCAGTTTAACACAAGAAACGTGTTCACTTACAAAAATAAACCAGTAAAAATGAATCTTCAATAAGTGACAATCAAACTGTCATAAGGGTTTTGTTTAAATAAACCCATCAGGTCACTGGCACAGGCACACATATTTCTATATCACCCTGCCGGTTCTCTGACGTATATTTTAGTTCTTGAGAGGACAATCACTCCAGTGAAGAACAATAAAAGATACAACGCCCACAATGGTGCTTGCTAAGACAAACATCTGTATTGTTATTATTGCTCATACCTCAAATCCTGCAGATTGTTCATATGTGTTCATACGTGTGATTGGACAATATTCACTTAGCAACAGCATAGCAACACCCTGACAACCACCCAAAACCCTCTCATCATTATAGCAATGAGTTTTTTCTTCAGAAAATGTACACATCTTTATCATCTGTCTTACATAATGTTATTGATAAACCGCAGTAGGAAAGTATGGAATGTCCCATAGTTGCATGTTGTCCCACTGGGCAGATCAGCTTTAGCGCACATTCTTTAAACAGAATGAGCTTACGGTTAAATCCACACTGGAGACAGCACAGTGTAGTACAGAGGAAATGATTTTAGCAATACAAGTACAGCGATACGAATACAATTCTGTGGTAAACAAGTTCAGATGAAATCACATACCCTGATACCGCTGACATTCCTCTGGCACTGCTGCATGCTTTATCATTTAACATGTGACTTCTCTCATATCATAAGACTTGAGTTTAAGAGCACTGTGTGTTGGACTGAAAAACAGGCAGTGAGTCAGTGAAACTTTATGACGAGGTAAGAACTCAAGTAATGTAAGTGTGTGGTGTATTTATGTAACGTGTAATATGAGTCTGGGCGTACAGGACACGGGTGGGAGTTTCATTCTGGGGTGCTGACAGGGTCCTGTACTTCTTATGAAGCTGCAACTACGTTCTCAACCTCTCTCTCTCACACACACACAGCTCTGAGACACGTACATGCTCTGAAGACAACAACAGATCTGTGGGTCAATAACAGAACCACAGTCAACCGGATGAGAATCTTCACCACTGACGGCATATTTCACCTGTGTAAGAGGAGCTGTCAGGCGGTCAGCATGCATGGGAACACAGCCCGCTGGAGTGTGGGGCTCTGGATGATTCTGAGTTTAGCTGCTGGTCACCTGACTGAGGAGCAGAAATCCATCATCGTGGACATGCACAATGACCTGCGCTCGCAGGTGCAGCCCACCGCCGCCTTCATGCAGAAAGTGGTAAGAGATGCATGTTACATTAGTGGCACCTGTGTGCAGAAACATACATGTATTAAGCAGATCTCTGATGGTACGGTTAGATGTGTTAAACAGATTATTTCTAGAGCTATTGAACAAGTAGGTATATAATTCAGAATTAAGACATAAGACCAATCTTTATCTCAGGCAGAACTCTGTGGATGGTTTTGATTGGACAGTGTGTGTGGTCATAGGGAATACTGTTGTGCAACTTGTGTGACACACTGAGGAATGTGTTATATGAGACTACAGGAACAGGAGTGTGTTTAAATAAAAGCCCATGTGCTTGCTCTGTCTTGCTTGTTTGTGTTGTGGATTTAATTCAGAGCACATCATCTCCTCCATTTCCAATCACACAGCAACACTGTGGATCTCATTAAGAACTTTTCCTGATAATCAAAAAACAACATAAGAAATTATATTTAGCAATAAGCAACAATGCTCTAATGTTCTACCTCGTTTCATGTATGTAAAAAAAAACATCTACTGTTCATCATGTCTTAGCATCAGATCTCATGGTGCACATTTAAATACACAACTCAACACACAATTCTATATTTAAATGATATTTCTTAAATATAAAACCAGCAGGTTTATGTTAGCATCATGTCTGTGTAAAGCTGAATAACTGTTCCACAGCCACAACAGTCGAGCCATTTCTTACAGCTGCTCTTGTGTCTGTTGCTTCAGGTTTGGGATGAGACATTGCGTGTGGTGGCAGAAGGATATGCAGCGAAATGCAACTGGGATCGCAACCCTGAAGCTGTGGAGCTTCTGGGGGAAAACCTCTTTGTGAGCACTGGATCATTCAATGTAACCAAAGCAATGCTGGACTGGTACGACAGGCAGTGATTTCTGAAAGAGAAGGATAGATTTGTGATAAGTAAAGAAAGTAAAGAACTATATCATGTCGTTGCAAACCTCTTTGCATTTCTGAATCAACCTCTTTGCAGGTTTGAAGAACGTCTGGATTATGATTTTGAAAGCAATTCCTGTTCTGAAGATAAAATGTGTGGTCATTACACTCAGGTGAGCAATAGATGACATGCACATGACATCACAGTGGGCGGAGTCACTGCGGTCACATACACTGGGTGGCAGAAACAGTGTTGTTGTTTTTGGCTGTTGTGTGATTAACTGAACTTATAGAGTGAACAAGAAATAAACAAGCATATATAAACAGATTAGGATAATTAGATCATAAATAAAAGTATGACATTTTCAGAGGATATTTACAGTAAGGGCTGTCAGAGCTGTGTGCTTTCTGTCGAGCTCTCACACATTATTTAGATTAGTGTGCTGTGTCATTTGTCTGGTCTTCACTGGACCGCCTCTGGCCTGCAGATGGTGAAGATGTTTTCTCTGCTGCTGTTGTTATATTATAGATGGTGTGGGCGGACAGCAGAAGAATCGGATGTGCTACACATCTGTGTGAGACCCTCGAGGGTCTGGATGTTGGGAAGGTCACTCTTCTCATCTGCAATTACCTTCCACAGTAAGTGTCATTTACATTTATTCATTTAGCAGACGCTTTTATCCAAAGCGACTTACAAGTGTGGAATACAACAAGCGAGTCAACCTGAAGAGGCAACTAGACACAATAAGTGCTCACAATACAAATAAGTGCTCACAATACAGTACATACTGTCATACTGTACCGACAAACTGAACGCTTCATTTATGATGATCACAGAAATGTTATAAGGCTCAGAGATTTGCACCTTCAATCAACAGCAGCTTATCAAAAGAATCTGTTTCATATGAGAAACGCGTCTCAATTCATTTTTCCATTAGAGGAAATTCTGAAGGAAAAAGAGCGTATGAGGCCGGAAGATCATGCTCCAAGTGTCCAGAGGATCTGCCAGTGTGTGAGCAGAACTTCTGTGGTAAACATTATTATTTATATCTGAAGTCATCCTAAACCCATTTACTTTCCTTTTGCTCAGACACAAGAGCCAATATGATCTCTTACTGTATTTACCTCATACTTAAACTTTTGATTCACTTTCAATTATAACTGTAATTCATTTCTGTTTGCCAAATCTTATTGTTTCATTAGTTCTTTATTGTTTGCCTCACAAAACCCCTGAATCTTAATCTCATCTTCAAACTCTTCACCACAGTGGCTGACAACATCTTTCCATCTGAGGAGCCAAAATCTCCAGAGT
This sequence comes from Chromobotia macracanthus, assembly GCA_036877525.1. Classification (NCBI taxonomy): domain Eukaryota; kingdom Metazoa; phylum Chordata; class Actinopteri; order Cypriniformes; family Botiidae; genus Chromobotia; species Chromobotia macracanthus. The sequence goes on from JAZGTH010000006.1 coordinate 1,398,544, forward strand.
CCAGTGAAGATCACAGGAGAACAGAGGAGACAGGCAGAGAGAGTGACGTCATGAGGAGCCGATCAGAGGAGCAGAAAACTTCATCTGCTCTGCTGCTGGTCGCCTGGATTTCAGCAGTCCTCATTCTGAGATGAAATCTTGCATCTTACACATTCAAAATGCAATGATACACACACACAAAACAATCATTCGTATTCAGGGGAAATAGTTGACCCAGTTTACTAAGACTTGAACTTATTTCTTTACAAAAATAGCCAGATGACAAAATACCGTAAAGTTTTTTGTGACTGCATTTTTGCAAACATAAAGGTAGTTGGTAACATGCTGTACTACATCTGAAACTATTTTAAATACTATTTTACTGATATGTTTATAGTTATGCTCTGAAGGAAAACTTTTCACCAGTTTTTAAGACAATCTTGAACAAGAGACCAATTATAAGATCTAATCATCTCAACATTAATCTTCTCAAGTTTACTGTAAGGACATTTACTGTTATCTCCAAATATTTTACGTTTTGAATTTGTGATATTTGATGTGTGAGTTTGACACACAACAGTCATAATGATTTTGCATGACAATCATGCTAATAATTATAACTTGAAAACAATTACTACAGTTGCATTAAGCACAAGATACATGGTACACTTTGCAGAGTTTATGACTGTAACGTTTTGTATGTATGCTTATTTCTTTGATTTGTCATCTGTGTTGTGTTAAGTCATTTCAGAGGCTGTAGAATGTAATGAGGGATTTGATATCTGAATAAACTGGAATATTGTTTGACATCACATCCCCTCCAGTTGAGTTCACTGATTTATTTGATGTGTTTCCATCAGGACAAGAAAGCTGAATAAAACTGAGGTTCATATTTATTATGATTAATAAAATATTTGGTTAGACTTACACTGTTTTAGTCAGAATTGTTATACAATCATATTGTTTCTCGTGTTTACACTGATTGCCAGTAACATTTATTGACTATCAATAATTAATACCAGCAATGATGACGTCCACAAACGCCACTAGATGGCAGTATAACTCAATAAAAGTGCGGATGCATTTGTTACGGTGGTCTCGCCTTGTTGAGTTTGTTTCATCAGTCTGTGCTGGAAAAACCTGCACAACCGACCGGATCTGTGGTCTGTAGGAGTCCACAGGGTTAAAGCTAAAGGAACAAAACGAATCATTTCTATTCCTTCAGACATGAACAGCATTAAAGCAGGACTAAACATCCCCATCCCCATTCACACAGAATGACAGAATTATTATTCACAAGGTCAGTAAATGTCAACATGAGAAGATGCTGAGAGCCTCAGATACATCAGTGGATTAGATCCATCACTTATTCAGCAGACGTCACTTGAACTTTTGCTCATTGTTGTGAATTATTGTGAATTCATCTCCAGTGTAGAAATCAATTCCCTGAAACAAATCAAAGCAAGTGTGACTGACAAACCAATTTCTTTCGTTTAAAACAGTTCCCTGAAAGAATAAACACACATCATCATTATATGAGAGGTGTGCGATTACGTTTTTAACATTTTTAAAACTTTACTGAATTAAAAAAAGTTTGAATAATGTACTTATAATCAAGGATTTATATTGATACAATGTCTAAGAAACATTACTAAAACATTCAAAATAACATTTATGTTTTTGTTACTTAATGGAAACGTTAGGGAAACATTTCTACAAGCTAAAATTGTTCACTGGGATGGTGTGTCCACTGGTCTGTACAGGTCTGAAGCTCAGACTGACTTGTCATGATGAAGTCTCGGTCTTAAAGCTGCAGTCCACTGGGCCAGAGAGCTTCTCTTCATCTCTACAGAGCAGCTCATCTGTCATGTCCAGCATAAGCCTCATTCATAAACACCTCCACATCAGAGAAACATCACACGACTTCAATTGATCAATGAAGACAGAGAGATCTTCAAACCTGCTGCTGGAACAAGACAGTAGAAACAATCTTCTGCTCCATGATCTTTATATTTATGACTCAGATGAAACTTATGAGATAATAAAGTGACTGAAAGCTCTCTCTGTTTTCATTAGAGAGAAATAAACTCTGTTTCACTGTAAAGAATTTTAATTTGTAGTGTTTCATGTTCCATCAACAGAACAGTTAACAGCTTTCCTTTAAGACAGCATGATGCTATTATCTGTTTTAGATCTTGTTCATAGATGTTTCTCCATGGATGTCCCTTGAGTGACATTTGCTCCAGCATGACATTGAGAAGAGATTTTTAAAGGCGTCTGTCCTGTGATGACGCACAACCAGGCGATGTGTTATTAATATTTTAAATGAAATTCTGCACTCATTATCAGTAAAAACAGATAAAAAAAATCAGAACGGCTGGAACTAATACTCACAAAAACATGGCAAGCAAGAGCTTATGAAGGACACACATATGTTTTCAGAGCCTCAGTTTCTGCTGCTTTTTCATCCTCTGTAAAAGATTGTCTGTACAAGTCATCTACTATTAATATTTCACGGTAATCTGGCTGCTGTGATGGGACACATGCTGTTCCTTGACACTAAATTCTTCATCTTACAGGCTGAGTGTGTGTGTATGTTTGTCTTTGTTTTGATATATGACATAATCAGAGATCTTTATAGCCATTCTCAGATGAAAGAATAAGCATCTCATTTTTCTGCATCTTATTTGAGAAAGATCTTTCCCCGTGGAGAAGATCTTATAAACACTGAAGCTCTCGAGGGGTTGGTGGGGGGCAGATATGTATGTGTTGTTTCCACACACAGCGGCGGATATTAAATCAAGATCTCCTGCTACACAACACATATCTAACAGCACTGCAGTGGAAAGCTCTTACACCGCACGCTTTAAGACTCTGCTGTCAATACACACAAACAATTTATTCAGTCATAAAAATGACCTGCTGGTTTCTCCTTCAGTCATTTCCACATAGGATAAAATTTAATCCAGCATCATAAATCCATCTTTACAGAGACCTCAGTGGTGGAGGCAGGACTGCATGTGAACTCAGGGAACACGATGAGATCTGTCGTAGGTTTTCATGACATATAATAATGCAGACTGGGGCTGGTTGTCACTGGGCCTACAGCATTATATTAGCATAAATTAAAGATAAATAAAAGTAACAAACATCCAAATGCATCCAAATACAAATATATGAAAATGAAACTGAATGATCATTTTTAATGAGCTGCACAATTTAAATGATAATATCATCACAGTGTCGTTTTAAATGATCAAGAGGACATGGCTGAAAGGTTAGCTGTGCTTTATATTGTGTTATATATTAAATCTCAGGTTATATAATCTTGGTCATGTTGTAACTGTGTACAGCTGATGTTATCCTCTCTTTATGCTTTAGATAAAACTGTGAATGTAAATGATTAGTTTGCAGGACTCTCTCTCTTATATAAAAAACACACAGGCTCACATGAACATCTCTGAACTTCAACTCTTCTAACTCGATCCACCTCCTCATGTCTCCTGCCCGCCGCCGGGGGGCGCTCGCTGCTACCGCTGCTGTCACTGGGTCAAATCGTGCTCCTGTGATTTAACCAAGAGGCAAAACTGGAAAAAGATTGTTTGAGCTTTGTGTTTAAGTCCAGCTTTTGTTGTTTTTGTTGTATCTTACTAAGATTTATATATTTTTAATTTAAATGTTGATTTATTTATACTCCATTCTGTCTGGTCTGACTGTTGTTTTAATTACCTACATCCTCTTTTTCTCCCATTATATATTTTTTATGATTTTGTATGTTTTGAGAGATATTAATAAACTGAACTTGTGCCCACTACAGTTTGTGTCAGGAGGGTGTAACAATACTTGTAAGTTCTTCACAGATGTGATCGTGACACAGCAGGCGTGGAGATGAAGTAGAGATGAAGTGGAGATGAAGTGGAGATGAAGTGGAGATGAAGTGGACATCTCTCCAGTGACTCTGGTGGGCGGCTGTGTATTTATGACCACCGTGTGTTCGTGCCACTGGCGTGAAACCAGCACAGAGTGAGAAGAACTCCCACTGACCATCTCAACACCTGGAGGTGCTCCGTCATGATGAAGTTACTCATGAGCCCAGTGTTCTGCACATACACAGCAATCCAGGCAACAACACAAATTAGTCAGTAAGATATGAGATATAAATATATCAGATGGGCAAAGGTCATCCACAGGTTTCTTACACAGAACTCTGAAGGCCAGATGGCTTAAAGTTAAGTATGATCTAGTTAACCAGAACAACAATGTTTACAGTATCTGTAAATATACACCAACTTTCTAATATAGTTTCAGAAAACACCTCGACAGCAGCTGTTCACTTGCTGGGATATTTTGTATTGTATTTTGCATTTATATTTTGACTGTTCCAGCACTGCCTTGAAATAAATAAAACACTTTGTTGTATGATAAGAGGAGTATGTGGAGGAGTGTGTAGTATACTGTACTTCCAGTGAATACTAAATGTAGTGCAGTGTATGTCCTGTAAAGACAACCATGTCCTCATTTGTCTTTGTGCTGTCACTTTCCTCTGGGTCAAGAACAGATGATCTGTTTTAGTCCCAGAAAACACAGTGGCACAGACTAGGATTAACCCCATACAAGAGGAAATTTAACACAAACTATTTCATGTCAATTAATGACTGAATTAGCAAACAATTCATCTGTTTGTCGTTCACAATAGAATCTCTAGCCCCTTACCCCAATCTTAACCATCACAACTAAGTGTCTAACTCCAACCTAACCTTAACCTAATTCTAACTGGAACCCTAAAACCAAGCTGTACCCCTTAAACAGGGGTATCAGAAAGGGAGACTGGTCACTGGTCCTCACAGAAATAAACAGAAAAGCAAACCAGGCAGCCGGCTTTGCAGGAACAGATCACGTAATTAACCGTCTCATTAACAGCAACGTTTTACTAGTAGGTTTCTCTATTGACATGAACACAAGTATAGATCTTGTCTGACAACACACAAAGTAGAATCACATTAACTCAGTCACTGTAAATATAAACAGCTAACATCTGCCTCATTCTATATCTTCCTTTCTTATAAGACTGGAAGCTTCCAAACATGTTTAGACAAGCATTAAGAAAAAGCATCATTCTTTAATCTCAGTTCATGAGTCCCACATTATCTGCACCTACTGTATGATAAACTTACACTCTTTAATGGAGTCTGTCTCTTCATGATGGTTGATTATATGTTTATTGAGTCGTGTGTCAGAGCGCTGTGACTCAGAACAGCATCTCTCCCTGTGAAAAGCCTGCAGACAATAAGTGTCGTCCATTAGTTTTTACCTTTTCAGAGTCCCGCGCGTCTGCCGCTCCTCAAAGCTTCTTTTGTGACGGATGCTGTGACTCAGAGCTGCAGGTTGTAAGATCCAGACAGATGTCTTCTATACGCTAATGAAAAGACTCCGGGACTGATGTTTGTTCTGTTGTTTATTCTGTTATTTTTTTGCACTTCAAGCCATGTGTGTCTGTAAGAATAATCAATGCAGATCCTTTTAGTTACACTTCTTAAAGGGAGACACAAAAATAACATGTTTTTAATGTGTTAATGGAGACTTTTATAAAGGGGTTCTTGAAAGGTGAGGATCTTTTTCCTTTTTGGAAGAGAAAGAACCTCTTTTCCAAATGGTCCATCTTTCCTACAACTTCCTCTCCCTCTGGTCCTCAGTTCACAACAGATACAGGTCTCTTAAGATGTCCATGTGGTATTTATTGAACAAATTAATTAATTGCTTACAGAGTCTAATTTGATCTGTGATGAGTTATTCTGAGAGATGAGAGAGAGAGAGAGAGAGAGAGAGAGAGAGAGAGAGAAGAGGGAGTGAGTGAGAGAGAAAGAGAGAGGGAGCATAAGAGAGAACTCAATGAATCTGTCATTTGGTCTGGATAATAAAGCTCACATGCAATACATTTATCATGGATGTTCTCTGTTCAAAGATCTGATAAATAACAAATAAAGGTCACGTTCATCAAGGTGAATGTTGAGAATTCATCTTAATCTGATTAAAAACATCAGATCTGTTCTGGTCTGATGCCTCATTTAGGACACAGTGGTGATTAAACTGAAGTTGTGTTTGCCTGTGCGCACAAACAATCACACACACTATCTAACACATATTAGTCTGTCTCTGGACTGTCTCTGTTGTGACGGCCGCTCCAGAAGTCAAAGTGTCTGTGTGTTATATAATAGTGTCCAGAATCAGCTCACAGACCAAAGCTGTAAATCTATAAGCAGCGCAGAGCACAAACACACAGTATTACTGGCTTGTGTTCAGTGTCTAGTATTACTCTCTGACCAACTGCTTTACTGATTCTTAAGATACACACTCTTATTATGTGAACAAATATAAAAATATCAGGCTCTTATTATGTGAACAAATGAAATATGAACTAAATGCCAAAAACTTGACAGAACAGTAACAATAAAAGTCGCGTATTTAAAAGTTTTAGGACAGCGTGACACTACACAAGACACATTGACATCTCATTCACACGTTTAGGCCTCTTGACACGTCTGCTGTGATATAATGCAGTTGTCATGGTAACATGTGGCGTGTAAAAACCGCAGTCCTGCTTCCTCCTCCAGCGTGCACACACACACGTTCACCTGCCACAAACTCTGCACTAATAATCCCCAACTAACAAACAAACTTTCTTATGTAACTGTCCTGAGGCCATCAGCTTCATGTGAATGTGCATGACCCTGCAGCACTACACAGACAACAGCGAGTGCTTTTTATCTAGTGTCGATTCTGCTGTGGGTCAGAGTGTGAGAATCAAGTCATGTCATGTTGTGTCAGTATTTGCATAGATAACTGAGCCTGTTTATGCAGACCAATAGAGAAAAACAAAGACTGGACATGCTTGACAAATATCTCGTCACATTTTAGGCCTTCAATAAACCTTGACTCAGTATATATTTTGTTATATTTTGTATATTAATAATTTTGATTTGAACACACTGAAAGAGCTAAAACTAACATCTAACATAAGAACCAAGACAGAATTATTTTCCATTTGTTTATTTCAAGAAAATAAGAGGCTATACACATAAATGAAAGATTGCTTTACAAAAACATCCTGTGGCTCAAAGCATCAAAACCCAGTTCAACATTCACAATAAAAACGACCAACGCACAGCAAGAGACTGTGCAGAAGAGACTGACAGACTGAGTTTGTAGTGTTGACTGTGTGCATAATCTCTCATTAGGCTGTTATTAATCTACAGAACTGAGACACATAACAAGTGTCATTTTATAAGTTTGGCCAGCAAACATTTTACAGTGAACTAAACATGCTGTTACCAGGATGCAAAAATACCTGAGGGAGAAGAAACACGGCTAATGTCACTGTAAAATGACTGTGAAATGAGTTGTTTTTGGTATTTTGAGATGAGTTTGTGCAACAAACATGTTCTGATAATTCAATCAGAAAGGAAGCACTGTTTTTAGCTTTAGCATTAACTTCCTGTTGTCAGAGTTTCACTGCTCTCAGAACTGTGAATCGAGTGTTGAAAAAGAAACTGTCAGAAGAGATTCAAAGCCTGAAAACAAGATCTGCAACAGAGAGACATCAAGAACGTCCTGAACTCCAGAGATGGATACATCCATAAAGAGACCATAAAACATGATAAATGAGTAGCCAGAATAAAGAACTGAGCTCTAGATAAATACAATTAAACAAAAAAAAAGTGAAGTGAATTGAAAAGTCTGTGTGAGACGTTTAATACCGAGTTCTGAGTGAGAAACTGCCACTGAATATACACAAACCTCAACAGACTGAACACAACAAACACCAGCGAGGAAAAGTGACATCAGAATGAAAGTGAGGTAGAGACATGTCAAGCAAAACACTGAACACAAGCCACGTCTGAAAAGTGAATTTCCCAACACTTTAAACTGCTGATGAGAATGTGAATGTCACGTCCCTCATTCACAAAAATTCAGAAGTCTCAACAAGAAATCACAAACACTGTCATGTCAATGTGAAGTCTAACAGAGATAACAGCTGTTGATCTGTAACTAAACCATTATTTATACTGTCAACTTGTTTAACAACACAATACAAATAATAGTTATAATATCATTTAAACGTGATCTGTATCTGTATCATATTCATCTGTCTAATGACTGAAGCTTTGAAAAGTCCATAATGTTTTTTGACAGAAATAAACCTGAACTTGCTAGCATTACAACTCTTACATCAGACTTCACAAATGGTGTTTGCAAAACCTTCGAAACCACCAAAGTAAAACATTGTATCATTTCAAATAAAATCACTTATGAAATCTTTTTAAAAAATTACAAAATAATAATAAAAGCCCACTGTCTTAAACACAGAACAGAATAAGGCACAAGGACAGCTGGTTTAGAAGCAGGTGCTGTTGCTACAGTCAGAAACTCTGTATATGAAAGTCTATATATGTGAGCACATCTTCACATTATATAGTTCACAGTATGTCTTAATTTAGACAAGCTTTATAATCATTCCTTCTCAGTCACGTGAATGTTTTACAGCGTTTCTAGAACTTTTCAGAACAATCTGTCAGATCTGATGTGTTATCCAGATATTTACACACACTCTCTGGTGAGAGGCAGCAGGTAGTTTTCTCTGGTGAGGTGCAGACAGGATGTGTTTGTGTGAAATTATAGTGCAACATCTTCCTAAATCTGCTCCAAAACAACAGCACACAGTCCCAGCAGAGACAGAGAGACAGAGTCACTGCTGTTGAGACATGAGCAGGAAAAACGACGAACTTAAACATGTGTTTCCTTGTGTGCGTAGTTTCTTTGGAAGGTTTATGAAGAATATAACGCGGTAGAAAATGTCTGGGAATAAAAATGCCTGCATAGCTTTTCCATGTGAGGAAGTCTGTTCATTTCACCTTTCCCCATGAGGAATTCATCTCTGTCCCTTTAAATCTTCTCATAAGCCTGTCTGAACCCTGTTATAAAAGAGAAAATAATTACTCAAACGTTCATATTCTCTTCATTCATTAGAAAAACTTTTAAACATGATGATCCGAGTGATTGTTAACAATGTTATTGTTGGTTACATAACAGTGTCAACCCCCCCACAGCCACTCCCATGTTCCCCAAAGGAGTCTGATCACCCACAAACACAGAGGTTTCACAACACAAGTAATAAACTTCAAAGTTTTTTTTTTATATATATATTTTTATTTTTATATATATATATATATATATATATATATATAATGTAACAATTGTATTTGTTTATAACTGATAGTTTAATCAATGTCATTTGCATAGTACAAATGAATACTTGTAAGATAATAAATAATACAAATTTCTGCTCTGTAACAAACAAAATGTAAAAAAGTGTTTTCTAATATTCTGTACCTTTTTAAATGTCACTTACAGAAGCTGTTAAGACAGATATTAATATACAATGAGCAAATACACATTTTTGTCTTAAGACCGCATACGCGCAAGTATGCATTTTTATACATTTTTCTAATTTGTTTTAAAAAATCCATTTGAAATGTATTATTTAATTCTAATAAATTAAAAGGGAGAAACAACAAGAAATCAAATATTACTACTTTAGCAAATGACAAAATCACACGCAGCCATCCATGTGTTGATGGATGGCTGCTTCCATTCAGGACATTGGGGGAGGAATGAGGTTTTGTGCCCCGTCGTGTTGCATAACTGCTCCACATGCGCTCGGCTCACTGGAGAACCTGCTCGTAAAGCCGACACACAAGCTTTTTACATACACGTCCATCCTGACAGCAGCTTCCCATGAGACATCAACACGTCTCAATGACAGTCAACACAAGCCCTTCCATATCACACCAGATCACCCACAGATCAAAGCTAAAGTTGTTATTCAGTACAGGAGATGCGTGCCGGCTTCAGCTGTCAATAATGAAGTCATTGTTTCAGAATAACTCTGCTGTCGTATGTTCTAGCCGTGGGACACAAAACCCAGCAAGTTTCCATTAAAACGCTGCTATAAAGTGGTTTTTGAAACGCTGTTTAATTTCCGATGGCCTTCACATTTGAACCTTGTCCAACACAACAACTATTAAAGAATGCAATAAACGGTGAGGGTTCTGGCCCAACAGAACTCAGTCCAGCTGTGGTTCAGTATCACTGATGTTGTATAACATTTGGCTCTCACCCACAGCACAAAATCCTGGGAGTGAACGATGTGTTATCACCACTGGCGGTTCACAGTCGCCTGCTAAAAGGTGTCAGATCTTGTTAATCAAATGTCTCGTAAAAGTGTTCAGGGCGTGACATTGATTTACAAAAAGCAAACAGAGCAGCAAAAGGCCAATAGGTTGAGACTGGCAGCTGTGTAGAGTACATGTTTCCCCTCAGGTCATACGTGGATTTGATTAGAGAAACACAAAGCAGCAGGATGTGGAATTCCTCAACTGGCAAAGACGTCCCGGCTGACATGACCAGCCTTGTTTGGACTGAAGTCAAGTTGGCAAACCAGAAAACTTTTATAAGGTAAAAATTATTAGGTAAAAAGCTTATGTAACTGTACATAGCACAAAAACTGCCAATAACCTGAAGAAACGTTGAACAACACCAGTGAAATCGTATGATTTTAAATGTTAAAATTTTAATTTTAAAAATTAAGATTCTGTATTTTAAACAGAAGCTGCAGTCTCTACTCCTGAACATTCTGCTCTATAGTAAACAGTAAGAGGGTGAGATATCCAGTAATAATTAGACAATGGAAAGAACATTATGGGAAATACTCACCTGAAATGTTTTGTTTGGCTTGTCAGTTCATCTTAGGCTGCACACATGAGCTGATCCATTCTGAGCTCCAACTGAAACGCGTCGGGTCGGTCTTGTGGGTTGACGGCCAGCATGTCCTGCAGGAGTCTCCTGACGCCCTCTGACATAATGCTGCGACTCTTCTGTGGGATGTGCAGAACCATCTTAGGGTTCTCCAGCAAGGCCTCACCCACCGGAATGATCTCACCGCCCTGCCGAACATACGTGCCAAGCAGCTCGCGCTTAGAGTCTGCGTCAATGAAGGTGATTCTCTCGATCATGGCCCAGATGATGATCCCCAGGGCAAAGATGTCTGCTTTGGCTGTGTAGTGACCTTCCCACACCTCCGGGGCCATGAAGAAGTCTGAACCACACGCTGAAGAGAGCCAGAATTTGTTAACGTTCACCATGTTCTTGTTTAGTGGGTCGTGGCTTTCGTCGTGGAAGCAGCTGAGTGCCGCACAGACCTTGCTGAGGCCGAAGTCGGCGACCTTGACGACGGGGCGGCCTGACGTCTGTGAGATGAGAATGTTGTCTGGTTTGAGGTCTCTGTGGACGATGTTGTTCTTATGCAGGAAGGCCACAGCGCTGGTCAGCTGCTTCATAAAGCTCGTGTTGGTCCGAGGGTCGGGCCGTCGGGAGAGGATGTACTGATTGAGGTCTCCACCGTCACAGAACTCCATAACAAACCAAAGATAACACGGTTCCTCTGGGGAACTCAAGATACACTCACCTGGAAAGACGGTAGAAAGTAGATAGTAAGTGTAAGACGTCTAACTAGTGTGTTTCTTTGGCTTTTGAGATTGTTACTTTAGAATGTTGTCAGATCAAACCTACTATCTACTAATCTGCTCATCTGCTTCAGTGAGACATATCTGCTGAGACAGAAGAACCTTCACTGTGTTGAATATTAAAGTTCACATTTCAGGTTTATTCTACTCATAGAGTACATTTAAACACAGCACAGACTGATCAAAGTTCTGTACAGAGAGAATAAAAACAGTCCACACACATCACGCAGTGTAAACGCCAGTAAAAGAAAAATTCTGCTCAATCTCCATCTCAAAATCACTGCAAACAGAGGCACTTCTGCCTCATTTGACTCAATCTTACTCAAAATACCTCAAGCCTTCAACAATGAGTGTTATGTGAACTGAAGTGTTGGTTTAGTTACCTCAGACAGACTAGCACACAGTCTCAATTCAGTACAGACTTCTGCAGAGGGGCACGTCTGGACATCTTTCAAAGAACACAGGTCTAAACTCTGATAATCTGTCTGTGTGCTGCAATAACTAGCCAAGACTAACTTCAGGAAACAAGGGATGGGAAGTGCATGGAGAATAAACACAGACTAGCAGGTGGACTGAGAACTTCCCAACATCTGGTACCAGGAAATATTTGTGAACACAATTCCCTCATATTCCTGAAAACAGATGTAGGTCATAGCATGAAGTAAGGTGTGATCAGTAAAATGTGTTCACTTGGACCTGTTTAAAAGGGGTTTAAAAATATTATCTGATTAATATTATTTAAAAACTAAAATTAAATTCAAATTAAAACTAATCAATAGACAGAGCTGTTCTGACATCTGTCAATAACTCCTGTCTAAACCAGCAATATCTCAACAGGTTAATATAACATCCAAAATCTGTACGCCAAGAAATTCTGTTTACAAATCTTGTCCAAAAGATGCCCTTACAGCAGGATTCATGTTTCATAGAAGAGGTCACTGAATGGTGACACTTACATAACACAACAGCAGTCGGCACAACACACACACCACGCAACACACACACCCACACACCACGCAACACACACACCCACACACCACGCAACACACACACCACACACCACGCAACACACACACACACACCACGCAACACACACACACACACACCACGCAACACACACACCCACACACCACGCAACACACACACCCACACACCACGCAACACCCACACCCACACACCACGCAACACCCACACACCACGCAACACCCACACACCCCACGCAACACACACACCCACACACCACGCAACACACACACACCCACACACCACGCAACACCCACACACACCACGCAACACACACACACACCACGCAACACACACACACACCACGCAACACACACACACACCACGCAACACACACACACACCACGCAACACACACACACACCACGCAACACACACACACCACGCAACACACACACACCACGCAACACACACACACACAAACACCACGCAACACACACAAACACCACGCAACACACACAAACACCACGCAAACAAAAAAACACAACAAACACAAACAACAAAACACCAAACACAAAACACAAACAACACAACACCACAACACACACACACACACACACACTACACTTCATGCTCACTGTATTTCATTAGTGTACTTACACTGCACACAGTTAAATCGAAGCATTAACTGAAACAATGACAACTCTTGTTACTCTTGAAGAATTTATTGTAATTGTGAGACAAACTTGTACAGCAAGCCCTGAGCTGATGAGCAGTGCACTGAAGAGGCCTGTGTGGGAGTGAAGGGGTTAATCATGTGCTGGAACATCATGTTCCTCACCCCAGCCTGACTTCTCTGTTCTCTGACTTCTGTCTTTGAGCATGTGACTTCTCTTTATTAACATGCATGACGTTCAGTGCAGTTCACATGACGATGTTCACTACAGTGCACGTGACGATGTTCACTACAGTGCACGTGACGACGTTCACTACAGTGCACGTGACGACGTTCACTACAGTGCACGTGACGACGTTCACTACAGTGCACGTGACGAAGGTCAATACAGTGCACGTGACGAAGGTCAATACAGTGCACGTGACGACGTTCACTACAGTGCACGTGACGACGTTCACTACAGTGCACGTGACGACGTTCACTACAGTGCACGTGAAGACGTTCACTACAGTGCACGTGATGACGATCACTACAGTGCACGTGATGACGATCACTACAGTGCACGTGATGACGTTCACTACAGTGCACGTGATGACGTTCACTACAGTGCACGTGATGACGTTCACTACAGTGCACGTGATGATGTTCACTACAGTGCACGTGAAGACGTTCACTACAGTGCACGTGATGACGTTCACTACAGTGCACGTGAAGACGCTCACTACAGTGCACGTGAAGACGCTCACTACAGTGCACGTGAT
>JAZGTH010000006.1:1417500-1432500 GCA_036877525.1 Chromobotia macracanthus
GGTTCATGACTATGAAAATATGAGATTATTAGAAGCCTCATTAATACAGATCAATAGAGGTAATCAAACAGAGGTGCTGAAGTGATGGATGTTACTAACACAATCATACCCAGAGATCTTTGCAATCAGTAACATAATCAGGAGTCCAATCACTGTCACATTCTAGAGTCACTCACAGCATTCATGTTTCCAATATCTGCAGAGATTATAAGAGAGTAATTTCCTCTTCATTCTGAGAAATGTAAAGCAAGAGAGGAGAAGTATGTTAGTCATTATCCTCTGTGATATTCTCCTTGAACCGCAGACACCCTGCTGCATCAGAGCAGAAAGCTTTTGTACACCATCCGGAAACGCCAAAAAGCTGCCAGCCTCCACATCATATACAAATGCTGCAAGCTGGTGACAAGATATGCACGACTCTATCTGTAAATGCTGCTCTGGGATCATAACCACTGTTTGCATCTGCACTTCCAGCATGTCAAAGTAAAGTTTAAAGCTGATCCCAGATCAGGACTGTAGAAAGGAATCGTGGGAAAATAAGCAGCTGAATTATTTGTCAGCTGTCAAACAAACAGAAAGGAGAGACTCTTTCTCTCTCTGTAAATAAAGATGAAGAGCACACAGCAAACACAAGGAGTGTTTCTAATAAGGGTGGCTCACATCATCTCTATTAGATACAGCTGCCTGTTACTAGTGCTGTTTGCTAAGACAAGCATTACCATAACTGTGTACTCTATACTTAGTGTTTTTGATTTTTTTTGATTTTTGATATTAAACTCAGCTCATGCCGGTTGAAGAATTGCGCTGCTACTTTTCTAAGCAATCATACTGTTGGAAAAAAACATCTTGTAGGTTTATGTTGAAGAAAAATACTGAGCAACCACCTCACAAAAACCTAGCAACACTCTTACAAGCAACCAGAACATCCTAGAAACTGCACAGCAACACCCTGGTAACCACCTTGAAAACCGTAACATTGTGGCAGAGAGTTTGGCAAACTCAAACATTCATTAAAACTTTGAAAGGTCTGGGGTGTAGCATAAAATTCATACTCTCACCTGAGCGTTTGTCTCTGACGCAGAGAACTCGGCAGGTTTTACAGCTTGTGTTCAGACTCCCTCATCCGTCATTTCTTAAAGTTAATTCTGAATGAGCTTCTTCATTCAACACAATGCAGTGCTGAAAAATATAAATAAATAAGCTCTATGTCGTGATTCTGAGAGAGAAAGTCTGAATAGCTATTATTTTTCAGATTTATGGAAATTAATACAGTTGAAAATGACCTTGTTCTGCAAAGACGACACAGAAAACTTAAGTGCTGTGTTAGTGACTAACAGAATGACAGAGTGACAGAATGACAGAGTGATTTCATCAGAAGTTTTGTTGATCTGACCTCAACACAATCTGATTGCTTCCACTAACACTGTACAATCACTTCTTGTGAAACATTACAAACTGCCCCTGATAAAGACACATTTACTCTGGGTAAAGTGTAACTTTCTGTGCTAAACTGTGTTGCCTCAATGCTTTTTTAAAAACAGTCTCCAAACACTGTAATTATGAGTTCATCTGTTCCATTAATATTGTTTTTTCTTGCAAACTGCATAAGTTTTACTCACTTTAAACCTTTTATAAAGTTTGAAAAAGATTTTTAAAAGAATTTCATCTATGCAAGTCTTATTGAAATGCCTTGCACATGTTTGGGGTGAGTCAGTCGTTGTATTTTGTTTGTTGATGGAGTACAGCAGGGCAGAAATAACACATATCAAGCACATTAGGACATGCAAATTGAAATAGGACAAAATAGTTTAGTTTGTATCTTCTCATTCAAAAGCAGAGTGTGATTGATTAGAGCAAGGCATTGGACAGCTGAAGCAGCTTTTGTCTGTTTCAAGTCCAACCCTGAAAAGTATTTTTATCAAAAGAATCACGAGCAAACATTCTCATCACGCACCTCCAAGCTGCCTCTTGAAAAATGCATTTACCTCATGCAGTACGTCACACGTGCTGTGAAATAACACAAACACACAATCTCTCTTTCCACCTGTTATTGCTTCATCAGACTCATCAGTTCTTGAGATGTGTCGGGGGTTATGAGACATAATGAGAAGTTAAACTCCCACAATAATTATTTATGGCAACAACACAATTGTCTTTGCTGCTATGGTTACATTCACACCACACGCAGGAGAAAGTTCAGGTGTTGTTCAATCTAAACGAGCTAAATGCATCTCTTCTCTGTACGTCAGGAGCTCAGTGCTTTCAAAACACCTCACACTGTCTTACCTGCTAAATGTGGACTGCAGGAAGATCTCAGCTGGGAAATATATACAGCAGCGCCCTGTTCAACACACACGTTCATCTGAGACGTTTTATGCAGCTTTGAACAAAAGCTTCTGCAAAATGAATACATGTAAATTTAACAGGTTTTTCTGTAGTTCAGTCAGTAGAGCATTGTTAGCAGTGCAAAGGTCATAAGTTTGATTCCCAAGGAACACATACTGATAAAGTTTGTACAAGTGTATATAAATGTAAACATAATGGCTCTGTTTCAAAACCTAGTGTGCTGATATAGGTAGCTGTCTTCTAAGACAGCATCCCAACTGAAATAAGACTTCATAAAGTTAGACTAATCTGACGTGATTTACATTATCACACAAATAACACACGGGGGACTCATTATAAAGACAGTTCTGGCTTAGCATCACCATACTCAAATAAGCATAAAAACAACACACATAAATACTGAGTGAAACAGGGCTATTTTAACAACTTTTTGGTATTAAACTATTTAACGAATTATATAATTATAATCAGAATTTATCCACCATCTTATTCACTGAGCTTGTTGCATTGCATTGTGGGACTACATTGACACGTATGTTTTTTAACAATGTGATTCATACTGACGTTCTTTTGTGACCACTGGTCATATTTCCTTTCCTTTACATTTTCCTTTACTTTAAATCCTCAACGCTTAAGAGGATGTTTCCATTTGTAATGACTCTGGATTGACATGCTTTCATCTCCAGGTTACTGAGAAGCATAAAGAGAGAGAGAGGAACAGCAGAGTTTATAAAACAGTGTTCACTGATGGGGCACATGGATATTTGAGTATTGTGTTTGAACAGGGCCCTGCATTAGATTAATGATTTATTAAATACTTGTTACAACAGAGCAGAGGGCTGGTACACAACATCAACCCATGCGGACCTTCTCTTCCGGTATGCGTGAAAGAATGTTCCAGAATTCACACCATCAGATAATCACAGGAAACAGTTGTTTAATAGCTGTTGTTTAAAACATTTTAAGAATGTGCATAATTCTTTAGTTTTTGTGTAACTATTACAAAAACAATGTGTTTCTAAGCCAGTTAGGTGCTGAATAATCATAATTGCTAACTGTAATTGCATGGCTGTGTTAAACTGTTTTTATGAGAACAGTTTTAGTAAATTCTATCCTCCGCACTTCAGGTCCAATATTAGCACAGTTTTGTAACAGCTCTTGGGTAAACAGCTGAACACAGTAAAAGCACATTCATTCTGAGAAGGGTCAGCTTTATAATGAGGTAGACTCAAGGTAGACTCAAACTGAAAGGTCAAACTTTTGATTTCAGAAGAGTGTTTCTTCATAAATGTATTAGATGTCAATGCGTAAACCTGAAATTATATACACTTAATTTCTGGATGCAAAAACAATAGCTTGAAATGTTACAGTTCTCGACTGTTTCATGATTTAGCAGAAAGGTCATGCATTAATAACTCTCTAATACATTAAAATTGTGGAAGGAGTTTTTTATGTTAGATATTTTGTCTTGTCAAAATCAGTGTCAATAAACAGCAGATTTCCTATGTGAGAACTTGCCCTGTTATTGGGGCATGTTGTCATAAAAGGTCAGTGTTTGTAAAGTGATTTCACGCTGTAAACACAGCTCCTCAAGTGATTCCATTTTTTGTGAGTTTGCAAACACAGAGATTTAAAATGTAATTTTTGTCTCACTCGCATCACTGAAGTTCTACAGGGAGGAATGGAGAGCAATCTGTGCGTCCTGCATGACGACCAAAATTAATTGTTTTTTTTCTTTGGCATCATGCAGAAGGATCAACGTGTCCACAAGAGCTCAGAAGACTCACACACATTATACTCTCAGGTGAGGTTGCTTAGAAACAGCCATTTATTTATTGAATATCACTGACAAGAGTGTCTCCCACTGTACTGTGATACAACATCAGATCTGGTTCTGACCCAACTGATGTGATGGGCGTGCCCATGCCTAGAGGATAAAGATCTGGGCTGATCTGTGAAAGGTTGCAGGTTTGAGCCCTGCATTACTCATGAGCTATCATTCACTCCAGCTGTCTGTCATTATCACATGTTGTTCAGTCTTCTGGTTTGTATATGTAAGAATTCAGGCCACATCATGGTAGTGGAGTTTAATACAGTTTAACATACCGACAGTGTGTTATGCTGTCTTTACATGATGCTGATTTAACATTTAATAATGGCAATTACAAAATAATGTGAAGAATTCAGTCTTGGCTGTCATATTACAAAATAATAATGGTCCTAGAGAAAAAGGTTATGTATTTTAAATGATTTTTTGGGTAATCTGAGGTCAAGTTTGACCCGGACGCACTTCCGTGCGCTTCACCTGCTGTCTTGAGAATAAGAGGCCTGTTACCATGACAGCAGAAAACCAAAGTTTTAATTAACTGGATTCTAAATGAATCTAAAAAGTCAGAAATTATTAGAAACATTATTATAATGAACATTAGGCTATTCCTGTTGTTAAAGTAGAGCTAAGAATGAAAATGCAGCTCTACACTTTCTGTCCTAAACCGTGAAGACTTCAGTGTAATATAGCAGGACAGTGTCAGAGTAATGTCACTGTTTCATCGTTTCATTGTTTTTCTTCTCATCTTCACACTAGTGTGAAGTAAAAACACTGAAAGCTGTACAGCGGGTGGGAACTGAAGGCAGTTTCTCAGTCTTGTAGGGCATCATCATCACATGGGTGGGATCACTCCGTCCATCAGTCTTGTTTTCTCTTCCCATTGGTCAGATAAGAGCTGGTTCAGATGACTGCGTGGGTTGTGAGAATAAAAGAATGAAGAGAGGATTGAGTGGAGAAGAGAAAGCGCGGATGGATGCGCAGTGATTCAGTCAAAGGACAGAAACGCAGAAGTTTCAGCCAGTTTCTCCAAGTGCTTGATCTGACGCTTGGAGAGCCTCTTCAGAATTGAAAAAGACTCTCTGTTTGAACAAGGTAATGTCATGGACTCTGGTATCTGAGTCGAAATGATGCTCAATGATGGGTTAAACTGAAACAAACACATCTGGAACTGGATAAATAAGACACTCAATTAACTGATGAAATGTATGAAGAAGTGAAGGCTGAAGATGATTTTAAGGTGGGTAAAGGGTAGTTTGTACTGCTTCAATGTGTTCCTCTCTTGTGCTTCAGGATCTAGTGCAGATGATGGAGGTGTATGTGCTGCTGCTGATGCTGAGTTTGCCGGTCGTGAGTGAGGCGGACTGCGCAGCGCAGTGCCGGGACTGCGCGCAACAGATCCCCGCGCTGGACCCCGCCGTCACCCGCGTGGTAAAACCTCTCGGTTCTCCTCATGGAAGCTGCTGCGTCTAGATTCGTTTCATATCTTCTTTTATATGAGCAGATTATAGCTCGTAGAAATATAGACAGAAGACAAAACAAGCCGTACATTTATAAACAAACAAATAAATAAAGAAACTCGGTGGCGTTCTCTGTGAACGACATCCGCCTTCAGCACCGCGGAGAGCGCAGAGGCGCGGCGGTGATGTTCAGCAGATCTGTCCTCATTCACCCGCACTGCTGTAAACATCATATATATACATATATATACATATATATACATCATATATACATATACATATATATACATCATATATATACATATATATACATCATATATACATATACATATATATACATCATATATATACATATATATACATCATATATATACATCATTACATATACATATACATATATAAATGATGTATTTAACAAAACTACGACCACAGATCCTGCGTTAAAGAGCCGTAATGTCTTTCTAAACACAACAGGTGACACAAACATGCTTTTCTTCTGTTAAGCATCAGTCAGTCGAGCAGCTTCTCATCCGTCTGAAAACCTCTTTGAAGTTCACTGAACTTCAGCTTCAGCAGCTCACGGTTCAACCTGGTTCTCTTGCAGACTTCTTCTGTTTCATCCGCCGGCGCATGCGAGACGCTCCTGCGGCGGCTGGCAGACGAACTCCCGGAGCTCAGCCCGCGCGGGGACGGGGACCGGACCGCGGAGGAGCTCCCGGAAGCAGCGGGGTCCAGTCCGGTGAAACGGTACGGAGGATTCATCAAGAGGATCGACAAGAACAAAAACAAATTTTTCGCCTCACCCTGGAAAGAAAACGCCGTGCTGAAAGAATTGTTCGCGAAGAAATACGGAGCATCTCTGTCGAAAGTGTCCGATCGAGACGCCCCGTCGCTGACGGAGGACGAGGAGGGGGAAGATCTCACGGCGGAGGACGAAACGGGACTTTACGGTAACGACCTTCCGCTGGACGAAGTCAAACGCTACGGGGGGTTTCTCCGTAAGTTCGGCCCGAAGCGAAGCGACCCCGCGGACGACACTAACCGGCCGGTGCTGCAGAAGCGATACGGCGGCTTTATGAGAAGAATCCGCCCGAAGTTGCGGTGGGACAACCAGAAGAGATACGGCGGATTTTTACGGCGCCATTTCAAATTATCTGTGCGGTCAGACGAAGAGCCCTCATCGTACGAGGACTACAGTTTATAAAATATATATGATATATGATAATAATCCTTCAGTCATCCCGCCAGTGATCGTGCTCTGAATCTCATGTGTCGAGCCTGCTGACTCCCGGAGGCCGTCAGTCACCTGTCAATCAATCACCCGCCAGTCACCTGTCAATCAATCACCCGTCAATCTGTCACCCGTCAATCAGTCACCCGTCAATCTGTCACCCGTCAATCAATCACCCGTCAGTGCGGAGTTCAGTGACCGCCAACGTGTTGTAACTATATGCTATGTACACAAACAAAACATACTGCATACAATGCTTAAAATGACAAATAAAGGGCAAGAACTGTACCAGCTACACTTGCGTCTTCAGTGTGACAGTGACTCCCGTTTCTTTACTAGAAATAAATAAATGGAAAATGAAGTTAATTTTTCAACGCTGGGACTCCAAATGGGATGACTCTGTTTCTAACTAACTAAGCCTAGAGACTAACCCACTAACTAAACGCTTCCAACACAGGAGAGAAAGTGGACATTAACGTCACTGGGCAGGATTTTCAGGTTAGATCAAAACTAAGAACTGCACCCTGTCTTTAAAAGTCAGGAATAGCTAAACCGTCCTTATTAACAAGCCTGTGTTACAGTCCTCTGTTGAAATACTTTGCTGTACATATAATGCATAAATGCTAAAGTGATTTTAAATCTTTGCAATATCTTTCTCTTATACAGATGTAAACTGCTGTAAAGTATCTTCAGAACTGTTCTACTACATGACAGCAAGATGTAAAAATGACAATAAAATGTGTTATGTCAACACTTCCATTTAGTATAAATAGAGTGAGTAAGATTACATTTCAGATACAAATGATAAAGCGATAAACCATTACAATTATGACAAAAGTCCATAAGCAAATCCTGGTGCTGCCTCATTTCTCATAAAATGTCCATTTCAGAAGCTCCTGTCGGTCTGTTTTTCACTACACTGCAAGTAAATTACAATCATTAATAAATCAAAAGCAACACAACAAAACATTTCATTTCATATCATATAACACCAGTCTCTCAGCAAAGGAGATGCAAATTTACAACAATACTGACAGACCAGCAGGTCAGAAGCATTAATTTAAATGTAAAGCAGTAAAAGTTCTTCCTCTGTGTATTAATAAAGTGACACAGTGAGGTCAGGTAAAACCAAACTCTGCAGGATCATATTTTTACTCTTTCTCCCTCTGGCCATCTTTCTGTTCTGCTGTTTGTTCTGCCTGTGCTCCAAATGTCTCCATTGTGTTTGCACTACTGACAGCACTAACTGTGCTAACAGGTATGGCAACTACAGTGCTGACCGCAGCTCCTCCTACTGGTGCTGCCAGGTTCTGCACTGTGGCTGCAGTTCCCACTGTGGGCAGGGTAACCAGCTGAAACGGACTGACTACTTTGACGATAGTGGGTGCCGGGGTCCCGTCTGATACTGCTGCAGCGCTCAGCACCGTAAGATTAGAGCCGTCCGGCTGGAGTTCGGCTCCACTGGGGGACGCCAACACTGTGTATCCACCAAGCAGTGGAGACTGAGCCGGGGCTGACAGCACTTTGTCCAATGGGACGCCAGCGAGCTGAGTGATGGGCAGGGTGAAATGCGTGGGCTGCGCGGGTGTGGCAGCCACAGAGGCGGGTCCTGAGACGGCCCGTGTCAGCCGGGGCCGCTTGGCTGTGGGGGGAGAGGTCACAGGGGTCAAGGTCATGAGCACGCTGTTGAGGTGCTGCGACTTGCTCTTCAGTTCTTTGGCATGCTTGCGATGCTCGTCGCATTGTTGTTCCAGGGCTGTAAATGCAAAGGTTCAAACGTCACTTCCTATAAAAACCTTAAATTCCACCCTTTATTTCAAACTGCTTCTATTATGCAGCCTTCTGGAATAAGTTATTCCACACTTGCTTCTTCCATAACAAAAAACTCTAAACAATATTTCACAGCTATCTCTCAAATATCCATTTAATAAACAGAATAATGTACAGTCAGTCATCACTTAATAAACCCCTTCAGAGTGACACAAGACTGGATTCATTCTGGGTTTATTTTGAGATAATAACTGACTGTACCCGATTACTTATAAACATTATACAATTACTTTTGGTGCCATATTTTGATGTATCATAAGTAGACAATACAAGGAGCAGAACATACAGACCCTGAAAACACACACAAAAGGTACTGACCCACTAAGCTGCGAGTGTACTGCTCTCTGCAGCGATCCATCTGACTTTTGTGACTGGCCAGAACTTTCTTCACCAGATCCAACATGCCAAAGTTCTGAACTATGTTGTTGAGCAGAGCTGCATCTGTCCACAGAATCAACAAATAAACGACGTCAGAAACAATGTTTGTGTGAACGTACACATTTAACCATACAATTAAAAAATAATAAATCAGCTTTGTAGAAATAAAATCTTGACAATTTTATTGTATGCTTTTAAAGAAACAGCCAACAAAACACAATTATCAGATAGTTTTGATTTGTTGAAATTTTTCTGGTCATTTTATCATTCTCATACATCCATTTGTGTTACTTCATAGTTTTAATGACACTATTACAATAAAATGTATAAAACAATACAGACTGAGTAGGTATGTTCAATCTAAGTGCTAGATTATGTTGAAAAAAATATATAATATACAATATATAATATAATATATTATATTTAATAATATATGAAATATAATATATGAAAATAATTAACAATATACAGGATATATTTTGGTATATAAAGAAATAAAAATAAGTTTAAACTGACTGAACAGGTGTAGTAACGTAACTCTGACCTTTGACCTGGAGAGGAGGATCTTGGATACGTTCCTCTAGGCCTTTGAGGATCTCCTGGATCTCTTTCTGCAGGTCCTCCATGACTTCCTCCAATACACCTGCATCTTTCAAGCCTCTCCAGAACATCATGGTGTCCTCTGACATGAAACAGAACAACCAAGAACAACCACACAGACGTTTCAAAACGTTCAGCATTCCAATATAAAACTCCTCACCAAAGAGTTCACTCACCTCCTAAAGCCGTGACCCATTCCGTGGAATCCTCACCAGTGTCTACGGAAAACGTTGCTGATGACCCATTCGCTACAGTAACAAGAGAAACAATGCTATTTATAAATGACCAAAACATACAATTCTTCAGAATGGACCAACAAACTTAAAAAAAAGAAATAAACGTTCTGTAAACATTTCTAATTCAGTTTACGTCTCTAAGTATACAAAAGTTTGAATACTTTCTCTAAACACATGATTCAGATTCCTACCGTCCACTGAAGCGGGGGTGGCGGGGGCTGTCTCTGTGGACTGCTGGCTGCTGAGTGACGCGCGCGGCCCCACCAGGTCGATTTTGGTACTGCGACAGGTGTTTGAACACAGTCTGGAGTGCTGGTAGAAGTCCAGCTCACCTGAATCCATGATCTTCCTGTAGAACAAACAGAGCAGAGAGAGCTACAACTGTACCGCAGTCAGTTAATACAACAAGAAGAATCACAAGAATTCAATGTTAGGGAGACACCAAAGACCCCATGAACTTTCAAAATCACATGCACATTATGCTGACGAATGAAAGTCTTTGTATCAAAATGTAACAACTCACTGAACATTTAACATTCATCTGTTTCTTCCTGTTGCCATATTCGTGGCCAGAGGAGAGAGACAATATAATACTAACAGATCAACTCAACTCTCACTACACATCATTTCCTGTTTCACTGAGATACATGCACCGCAAACACATTTCACATCACTGTATCAAACACCTGACAGTGCTGATCTGGGGAATTTATATTGAACTGAAGTCTCATGCAGTCAAATCTGTGACTAACAGCAAATGATCTGGTTCAGTCTGCAGTTTACTTTGACCAATAACTGCACAGGAAAGTGTGCAACTTATGAAGACTCTGTAGTCAGAATTTTTCTGTCTAAAGTTAATAAGTACAAATGATATTTACAGACTTAACTCAGGAAGTGATTTGCAGTTTTACAAGTTGAATGCAGGCAGTGAACTTATTGAAACACAAGTACAGAGAGACCTGATCTCAGACCAGCACATGCAACTGTAATACACACAGGAGTCCAGAGCAGAGATATGAACCATCAGAGATTCAGGTCATTGTCACACACCTCAACATGGTTCCGTTCAGGCGGATGGCTCTCTTCCAGTCCTTCAGGGTGGATTTACCGGCCAGATACACAAACTCTTTTGGACTGATGAGATGTTCATTCAGCTGAAACACAGCATTAATGAAGAAGAAGATGAGCTTCATGCAGACCTCACATACAGTTACATGATTCATGCACAGATTAAACTCTTTCTATGAGTAAAGTGTTGCTGGACAACTCAATATTTCATTACTCAAAGCAACAGAAATAATACAAATATAATGCTAATATATTACAGAACACGCAGCATCAAAAGTATTCCTCACAAACATGCTTGAAATACTTTATATAATGAAGAATGATCTGTTTCCTATAGCTAGGCATTTATAAAAACTGCACCATAAACACTGCAAAAAACTAATGTTTATATAAAGGTGTTTTAAAAGACAGTACAGAGGGGAGTTCATTCGAGTAAAAGTGAAAGGTGTTCATTGTGGGTGTGCTGAACTAAACCTGTAGTGACCGCTACCTGTGTGAACTGACTACAAACACTACAACTCACACTTACACCAGCTGATTGGAAGCTGTGGCTCAAAAAGTTAATTCTGAAAAACGCTTCAGCAGTGTATACTTTCATATCCTATGCAAAGACATTCTTACATTTATTAGCATCCAAATATTTTGGGTCACTGTGTATCATATATTTACCTGCACACATTTGATGTTAATGCCAGGACACACAAACTTCTTCCATACAAGTTTTGCTTTGCTGTCCCCACAGGTTATGGGGTAAAGAATATCTGCATCTGTATCTTCAGACACTTTCACTGTGTATATAAACATGACATTTATTGTTTCTGTGAATATATAACTCTATGAACTTATTTTCTTGGTTGGTCATATATTCTGTCATTGGCTACTGTACAAGCAATTCTGCTGTTACACTGGTGAATACAGATACAGAACAGACAGTTCCGACCCCAAAATCTAATTGGACGAGCCATGTTTGAAGTCATCATAAAATAACTATTACATTTACATTTATGCATGTGCCAGACATTTTTATCCAAAGTGACATACAGGATAATAAATGTATACATTTTATCAGTATTTGTGGTCCATATATAACCTATAAACCAAATTGTGCCTACACATCAGGTAAATTCTGTTCTATATTAAACAGCAGACAGAATTAACTACATTATACAGCTGAATGTTGTTACTATGATTATGGTACTATGATAACTTGCTGCTTAGGGTGGTTTACTGTTGTCTTAAAATGTTTTAATCTGTAAAACACAAGTCATACCCAGAACAGTGTCTTTGGGCAGGGAGATGGTGTGGCTAGAGTCAGCCTCCGCCTCCAAAGTCTGCTCCAAAATCCGATCCCTGTGCGGAAAACACACACGGCTGCTGTCAGTCTGAGAGAGGTGCATGATGGGAGCTGATGAGACTCATTCAGACAGATTCTCACCCGGACTGCTCCAGGTCTGCAGACACTAGTATATTCTTCTCTTCATCAGTGGCAGAAGTCTGGGCTGTGGTGTCAGGGGTTGTGACCACCACCACCTCCTCCATGTGGACGTTCACCTCAGACGTCGACGCCATGTGCTCAACAGCGAACTGACACACATCAATCACTTACAGAGAGAAAAATGACATTAAAATGACACTGAAGTGTTTTAAAGCTCCTAATTTCATTAAACTGTGCTGTGTCAGTACCATGAAACAGTGATGGACAGTAATACCCTGCTACTGGATGATTGCTATATTCATATATTATAGGATTTACAGGCACACAGTCCTGACATAGTACATGTCCAGTATGATGCTGATATCTTAACAGGTGTCAAATATAACAACATATATAATATATAACAACATATATAATATATAACAACATATATAATATATAACAACATATATACCATATAACAATATATATAACAATACTGTGGCACGTCAGTAATCACATGAACACTGTTTACAGCTTCACAAAGACGTATGTCTACGAGAAGCAGATTTACAAACAATACATTTTGACATTACGTGATTTGATTTGTAATTCAATTTTCACATATATGCGCCCGATTTATACATTTGCAACGCGTTCCTCTACAATTTTCCCAAGCGCTTTTAAAAGAACAAATACACGAATGAATAATATTACTGTTTAAATAATGCAATGGAGAAAAACTACCAATATAAAGTGAAACTTTACCCACAAGAGTTTGAATTCGTGTTTAGGAAGCGTACAGCAGACCGTCTCTACAGCGCATGCTCTCTGTGACGTCACACGCGAAGTACGTGAAACGGAAGTGTCAGGTGGTGGTCGTTACTTTTCCCAGCGATGCTGTGTGATGGACCAATCAGAGTCATTCATGATTACTGCGATTAAAGGATTTCAAAATAATGTTGTAGTGAATACTCTGTATAGTGCACGGGTTTACAGCCAGACAAAACATGGAGGAATCTTTTAAAGTTCCCGATTGCAATTGACGTGGGACCTAACATCAACATCAGATTATTTTCTACAGTTGTTTGTTTGTTTAACCACTGGTTAAACATTAAAAATTGTCAAAACGAATTAATAAAGAAAAAACAGATTAATAGGTTGGGTTACTAATCACAATCCACAAAGATGTTTTTATCATGTATTTCTAACAGAAAATTAACATATGATAAGGACAACGTACGAAATCTTTACCATATGAAAAAGATAACTGCGATTCAGCATATTTAGAGCAGATATTTCAGTTTATTCGGGTTTATTCTGGACGAGTATTCCTCCAAAAACCGAGAAATCACAGAAATCACGGAATTTCACGTTCACTATCAGTGCAAAAGCTTCAAAACAGCGAACAGTGTTGCGCTTATGGTCGCAGGTCCGAGTCACGTCCTATGAGAGACATTTGTAGATTTAAAAGTATAGTTTTAAAACACATTGAGTCAAAATATTAGTGCCCGGCGAACAATCTACCCAAATCTCTCCTATACAATTATTATTAAACAGTCCTCATCTAGAAATCGTAACCGACTGTGATTGGATCATTCTGACCAGCGGTGAGAAAAGTAACAGCGACCGCTGACACGAAATCCTAAATATTTTACTGTTTCGTTCTCGGTGTCATTCTGCTAAATAAACTGATGAACAACTCCAGTTTCTTCACAAACTGCAAAACGGTCTTCTGTCCTCCCTCTGAAACAAACAACTGCCGATCAAACAGTTTGATCAAGTTTAATGAATAGTTCGCACAAAAATGAAAATAGTGTCACTACTCAACATCACGCCATTCTATATCTTTCTGTGTAAAATAAAGCATTTTGGCCCTTTCTGGAGCTTGTCTGCCACTGATCACTGTAGACTTTTAATATGTGAGAAATAGTTTTTACCTTCAGTTCCTCGCCTTTAATAATTTGCAGTAGTTACCCAGCAGAGGGCAGCATGCTCACTTACAGATAATTCATTTATCTCAGCGCTTTTGCTGCACTTTCTAACTGTTTGTCATGTTTGTTGTCTTTCTAATGTGCTGCCGTCACATCCACTCTCGATCAGACGATCAGGATCGCAGTCTGTGTTTGATTACTCACGTCTGCATCATCACCACAGAACCCGGAAGTTGTGATAGACTGTAACAGATCTGATCTCTGATCTGCGTCTGTCTGCTGATCATAGACAAGAACAATGAGAGTTACAGACGTGACCAGGTGAGGAGGATGATGATGAGGAGGAGGATGATGATGATGATGATGATGATCAGACCTTCTTATGTTTGATTCTGCAGAGCTGAAACTAAATGCCATTGACTCGCATGGCAGGTCATCGTATTGTGTGTGTTATAACAATACTTCTGTCTCTTATGGTTCAGTCAAATCTCTCTAAACGCAGAAAGTTCAGTAACTGGAAAGGATTCCTGGGTTTTGGGTTTAGACTAAAATGTCTAAAACATCAAGAAATTGGATCTGTAAATGTGTAGCTTACATTATTATTGTCTATTTATGAATAAGTGCCATTAAACACATTAAGTAAAAGTGTAAGTCTGTGTGATTGATCAGTTGTCAGAA
>JAZGTH010000006.1:1437500-1447500 GCA_036877525.1 Chromobotia macracanthus
GTACAGTGTGTTTGGCTTTGATAGACAGACCCTCACTTTCCAATATTAAACTGCAATCAGAGATATTCTCTTTTATCTCGTTATTCCGGGTTTCCCTCAGAAAAAATAATTTGGGTGTGTTTACAATACATTTATGATAACCATCAATTATTAAAACCTGTATCTATCTGATCAGTGTATAGATGTTTTTTATTAGTATCCTATGGGCTCATTGTGTGATTTCTTTGCTTTGAGTGTGTCTCTCATCCACTTCACTGAATTCTGCCCATGACATTCTCAAATGATTTTATACTAAATAAACATAATCTTTCTCATTAAAATGGAAAGTCTATATTTTCATGTCTTTCTCAATGTCTTCTCTAAAGTCTTTTAGATAAGAACGCTCATGAGTCTGGCGGATGTAATATTAGTGCTGCTCTCAGAAGCTCCCAGAGACTGTGAGATTGTTGAGTCAGTCCTGAGTGTTAGGTGCTCAGACGAGTGGTGCAGTGGTTAGAGCTCTGGATTGAAAGGTTGCAGGATTAAACCTCACAAGAGCTGATCCATGAGCTATAATGGGGGTTATGTTTTGGCTTATCTCTGGGTATTATTCTTTTTTTTTTTAGTTTTTGTGTTTTGCAAGACCCCTCAGAAGATGCTGAGTGAACTTGTGTGTTTAAAAGAACTCGAGATGATCCAGCTAAACTCTTCGGCACTTTTGGAATCTCCAAACTTTCCACCCAGACCAGCTGAACTTTGTCCAGACTGACACACTATTGGCAGTGAGTGCTGCTCTCTCTCCATGAAGAGAGTTTAGGGGGAGTGTGTGTCATAAATATCGTTGCCATCAATTTTTTAGGTCTGAATCTGACATTACAGTTGCCAGACCAACAGCAGTAAAAAGAAGAGAGTGTTCTTAAACTGCAGATCTGAGCCACACAAAACACTGTGACTCTGTTTAATACTTCTTTGTATTCATAAGATTTGAATTGTTTGTTCAGAAAACGTTCAGACATGCTGTGTCATATAGAACACAGGCCAAAAACATTACATATCATTGAGACTGAGATCAGCTCTTCTGAGTCACCGTAGTAAACAATCACCTTAGCAACTACAAAAGGTTGCCTAGCAACCAAAGAGCACGGTAACAAGCTGAACAGGAAATACACTTACTTTAACAGAAGAACTTTTAAGTAATAAAAGTGAAGAAGTATTTCATTACTCAAGTGACCTGTTGTCATGACTGGACACAGAGGTGCCGACACTCGCTGCATCTCTTTAAAAAACACAGATCTTGATGAATTTATGATGCTCATACCTCTAAGAAACAGAAAATGATATCAAGTTATTTTTCTCTCTGTTAATGTGTGTTTATGTGTATTAGCAGCAGGCATTTTCATTATTGCTATAATCATATTACCACAAAATAATACAGTGACTATGACACAGTATTACTATCATAATTCTGCAGTAATTGAGCTCAGCACACACAAATGAATCATTACAATTAAACGTGTCCTGCAGGGGCTTCCATGGCTTAATTAATGGACTTTGATTAATAAATTTTAATTAACTGTGTCCTTGAAGACTCTTTGAAATAATTTGTGTTATGTTTAATTTCCTGTTCATCTTCTGGTTGCTATGAGCTTCAAACCAGAAAAAAGCTATTTTATTTTCTGCAAAAACTTGTGTGTATTGTCTTGAGACGATTTTGAATTTTAATATCTTTAAAATGAAATAAAAGTGAGAATGTAAGATATTTTAAAGTGATCAGCTTCAAAATGACTGAGACTTTTTCATTAAATCACCAGAATTTAATCTAAAACTTTTCATGTCTCTCGTTTAACTGATATTAAGGAGAGACATCTGTCTGTAACTCTGAACTCTGTGCTGGTTTATTCTGATGCTTATTTGCTTTTGCCCAAAAACGAGTCGGAAAAGGATGAAAACTGGCATCATTTCAATGCTGTTCTCTATTATTATAATTTTACAAAGCTATATCATTCAGAAACATGTCTAATGGAAGTCAATGTTTTGATGAAAGATTGAAATGAAATAAAAATAGACGCATTACCATTGAGATACATGAAGATGTCCTCCAGGGTAAAACCTGATCTTCAGCTGTCGCCCCAAAGGTGGAAGCTGGTTGTGCATCAGGATGTCCTTCACAAGTTCTCTACAGTCCACTCCAAACTCACATTCAGCCGCAAACTGAATTTTTCAGAGAAAAGAATCTTTTCTTCAGCAGGGATTACTGAGTTGATTGTATATCCACAGTGAGTAATACGGCCTTCAAGAAATGATAGATTTAAAGGGTATATATTAAAGAAACTAGCAAAATCAGTTTAATGGGGTTAAATCACAGACAAATTACCAGCATTTCTTTGCTGCGTTCTCATCACACTGCTCTACTGATTATATATTTATTTATGATCTTAAACAAAGTTAATGGTTTTCATATACAGACCTCAGAAATATATACAGAAAGCTTTATAAAATACTCCTCACTTCCTTTGTCTGAATGTTGGTTTATCCAGCAGAAAACATTTGATTATTACAGGATGCTAATTTCCTCATCTTATGCACTTTTGTTTTAATCATGTTCAGATATATAATTTTTGCAGATTTATTCATGATAGAAAATATCACTCTTTTATATTGTTGCAGGTGTCTTCTGATGCCCAGAGGCTCAGATCTGGTTCTGGCTGGATTGGTGAATGTACTGAAGGAACTGCAGAGCTGTGAGGGAATTCTGGATTTGGTTTGGCCTCAGTGAAAGCATTCAGACCCCCGGGTCTTTTGGCTCTCCCCCCCCCTTTTTGTGTGGGGGGGGGGGGTTTTTTTTGGGGGGGGGGAAAAAAAAAGCCGGGGGGGGGGGGGTTTTTTTTTTTGTGTTGGGGGGGGAGAAAAAAAAAAAAAAAAAAAAAAAAAAAAAAAAAAAAATTTTTAAAAAAAAAAAAAAAATTTTCAAAAAAAAAAAAAAAAATAAATTTTTTTTTTTTTTTTTTTTTTTTTTTAAAACAAAAAAAAAAAAAAAAAAAAAAAAAAAAAAAAAAAAAAAAAAAAAAAAAAAAAAAAAAAAAAAAAAAAAAAAAAAAAACCAAAAAAAAAAAAAAAAAAAAAAAAAAAAAAAAAAAAAAAAAAAAAAAAAAAAAAAAAAAAAAAAAAAAAAAAAAAAAAAAAAAAAAAAAAAAATTTTTTTTTTTTTTTTAAAATAATTTTTTTTTATTAAAAAAAAAAAAAAAAAAAAAAAAAAAAAAAAAAAAAAAAAAAATTAAAAAAAAAAAAAAAAAAAAAAAAAAAAAAAAACACCCCCACCCCCACACCAAAAAAAAAAAAAAAAAAAAAAAAAAAAAAAAAAAAAAATTTTTTTTTTTTAAAAAAATAAAAAAAAAAAATTATAGTTAAATACCTCAGCTATCATTTCAACACTCTTTTTGTGTTGTGTTTAGATTTATACAGTTTCACGTCATTGTTGTATGTCTGTATTTATGTAGCACCGTGGTCATACTGTTCCACTGTATGTCCCCACATGTAGTGGAATGACAATAAAGCTCAACTTGACTTGACTTGACTCTTCATAACATAAAATTAGTTTTGTTTGGACAGAAACATATGAGAGAGGCCGGGATATTTCTTGGTCAAGGCTTGTGAGAGTGAAATGTGGGTTTTAACGATCATTTTCCAGAACGCATGGTTTCTCAGCCTTCTGATGTTGTTGTGTGGTCAGCTGCTCATAGTCCCTCGTTCCCTCAGTAGTGTGCATTGTTCTTACGGCATGTGGTTACAGGCAGGCAGTGTTAATGCGCACACATGCGCGCTGGAGAATGCATGTGCCTGCATGTGCGCTGGATGGATCTGTGTCCGATTCACTTAAGAAAGATTAACAGGAACGGAAAGACATCAGACTAGATCTCTGATCTCTGAGACTCATTTCATCTCCTCATGCTGTCTGATACCTGCTGGAGAAGATCAGACCTCAAGAGGGCGACAGGGTGACCCACCTGTAACACACTCATGGTCATGTTCCAGGTGCCAGTTTATTAATAATGTTCATAGCACAATACAAACAACATTTTGTGGCAGCAGCAAATAACAACAAGAAACAAGATAATTAAAGAATGAAAAGTATGAAAAATAATTTTGAGAATTACAGGTCACTAAAACAAACTGCAAACAGATGTTTGCACAGTTTTTTGTTCTCAGAGATTGTTTTCAGTGTAGGGTATATTATTCATTTACATTTATTCATTTATTTATTATTCATTGCTTTCACCCAAAGCAACTCACAAATAAGTGAAGCTGTAGGGTGTGATGGGCAGCATTCTGGATTTTAGGAGTATTGCTCATATTCTCTTATGATATGGTCTAGAGTTCATATGAATGTAAAGATTTGGCCCTAAGGATGTGCAACTTTTAGCAAGCAGCAGATTTAATTACAAAAAATTGTGTTTTTGAATATAATTAGCAAAGATTGATTATAATTAACAAAGGCCAGTCTTTTCAGATATCATTCATGTTTGATGCCTGTATATGACACACACATTACAGATAACCTTGTAGCTCCATAACAGTCTTAGAAACACTCGTTTTCAATTTACTCACACTGTTGTCCTCTGAAGGACAACTGAAAGTCCATTTACTCTCTTTGCCTCTTCACTCTCAGGAGAAGCATAAGAGACCTTGACAGCGACAATAAGAGGAAACGTAAAAGTGAAGGGACAACACTCTCCTGAGGAGATTTGACTACAGCAGCTCTGAATGTCCGCTTCTTTTTGTAACAGCTCACACATAAAAATAGCTCATCACAAGGTGTTTCAGTATTGTATGCATTCATCAAACATTTCACCTTGAGGATATAAGAGTGTCGTGAATTGCACTTTATGTTTCTGTTGAACATGGCAATAAAAACAACGTTCTAAGTATATTTGTGAATATTTGTGCACAATGAGTTGAAAAGTTGCGTGTGGAAGGACAGTAGCAAACTGTTTAATTATACAGAAACAGAATGTTTAAATGTTGTCTTTGTTTTTATTGTATATGCAAAAGTATTAACATGACACACAGATCTGCAAATATTTAACATATTTTAAACTGTTTAGCAGCTCACAGCTGCTCCGAGACACCTACTGCTAATCACCTCATCAAAATCTCCACAACACATCTGGCCAAAAGCCTGCACTGAAGTAAACATGAAACTCTTTTCACATGTAACACTGTGTAATCTGTCAGTCAGTATGTCTGTCAGTTATGTATGATTACAGGTCAGTTTATCTCCATAACAAGCTGACGGATGCCAGTCTACCAGAAAACATGTTTAATGGATCAAAAAAACTGGAAATGCTCATTATGTCCAGTAATTCTCTCCGTGATGTTCTTAAGGATCTGCCCCCGGCCCTGTATCGTTTAGACCTGAAGGTACGAGCACTGCTGAGCTCAAAGGAACTTGTCTCATAAAACAACATTAACATTCATTCATTAACCAACTGTTTTGTGTGTCTTTTTTTATGCTGTAGAACAAGCTGGAGAAGATTCCTGCAGGTGCATTGGATAATTTGATTTATCTTCGAGAGCTCTATCTGCAAAACAACTTCTTGAGTAATGATGGTGTAGACAACGAGACCTTCAGGTCAGCATGTCTGGATAACCCAGAATCATGTTATTTCCTTCTGATCTCTCTGCTGCTTAGCTCTCTTTATCTTCTTGTGAAACTCAACCTGTGCTGTCATTAACGAAATATATTTTCTTTCATCAGTCATCTGAATTGCCTGGGACATCTGGATTTGTACAACTGTTTCCCTTCGGGCTCCTTCGGAATATCATCCTGTTCATCTGGAGAAGAACTCCATCCAGAGCATTGCAGTTAACACTCTGACACCCATCATGAACCTGGAGTACCTGCTGCTCCATAACAACAGGCTGCGCTCTCGAGCTATCCACCCGGCCGCCTTTTTTTAAATACGTAGTTTCTAAGGGTTTGTAGGAACACAGTTTTTCTTCAGGTTTGGCTAAGCCAGCTGTTGTTACAGAATAATGGTATTATTAAACTCTCATGCCAAAAAACAAGCAGATGCTGTGCTGTAAGCGACCCGGGTTCACTGAGAGCACATCTGAGAAGACCAGTGACGTTCACTTTGTATTTATTGTCACACCAGTCAGTTCCAGAACATAAGATGTCTCACATTAACACATATACAATATAAGAACTGAACAATGGCAATTTTCAGGTAATGAACAGAAAATTAATTTATTTGTCATTTACGCAAAAGAAAACTCAACTGTGACCCTGCTGGGGTTTATTTAGTGATAATTACCAGCTGTATCTCTTAAATATGTATATGTGTTGATGATAACACATATACTGCTGTGCAGGTAACATTCAGTAATCTGTTTATCTGTGCCGTAAGAGCACTGTGTTCATTTCAAAGCCT
Source organism: Chromobotia macracanthus (assembly GCA_036877525.1). NCBI lineage: Eukaryota > Metazoa > Chordata > Actinopteri > Cypriniformes > Botiidae > Chromobotia > Chromobotia macracanthus. Next base: position 1,443,911 of record JAZGTH010000006.1, read on the forward strand.
CAGAAGGTTATTTAAAACTCTACTTTAACTCATTTAAAAGCTGTTCTGACTCCCACCTTATGTGACGCAAGAAAATAAAAAGAACTCAAACTGAACACAAGATGTTCAGCTTGTAAATTAAACAGTGTCACAGAGATGAATAAAATGATGTGCTTTAAGAATGTCTTTTAATCATTCAGTTTTCAAAATAGTTTTCGCTGCCAGAAGAGAAAACTTCTTTTGGTGAAACATCTTGAGAGGTTTGGAGGAGATGTGTGCACTACTGTGTGATGATGAAGATCAGCAGGGGCTGGACACTGCAGGAGATGATGGGTCACATTGTTTCAATGACGGTCGTGATGTGGACACAACATCACGGGGTTAAAGGAACATGCTGATGTAAACCTCAGACACTATATTGATTTTCAGTATTACTTTCTATCAATAAATGAACAGAGAGAAACAGAATACAGTGTTAGATGGAATCAAGTTCTGCATTTAATTTGAAATGGAATGCAGAACATCCTGGACTGAGTGAAAGTTTATTAATTGAGATACATCCACCAGTAGAATTAGAGTAGATTAGATTTGATTCAACTTTATTGTCATTACACATGTACAAGTACAATGCTACGAAATGCAGTATCCATGAATCTATGTCAAAGTAACTTCTCATCAATTCAGCTACAGTCTATTTATACGAGCTCACTGCTCTGAGAACGTGAGATGTGTCAGGATGGAACCACTCAGCTTTTCTGAGAACTGAGAAGTGTGGAGGAGAAACTTTAGAGTGAATGTGAATATGCTTCATCAGCGTATCAGAGGATGTTGTATGATTTGATTTCCCTCTAAATGTTAAAATGTTAAATCGCTTTCACATGAATGATGTTTGATGTGAATGATTTCTCTAATCCCCAGGTTTAATCATCTGTCAGTTCATTTAGTCTCTGAAATGTCTTTCTCTCACCTGTCCAACCTTCAGGTGTTTTCTTACATTTTCTTTTTTTTCATTTTTGTCATTTGTTCAGTTCTTTTTTTTATATTTTACTCAGTCATGGCCACAGATGCTGCTGTTTATGAAAACATTTTTCTTCAACCGATTGTGGTGTGTTTTGTTCACTCAGATCATGACAAAACAGATTTGAACTCCCTCTGCCAAATCTCAGAAATTGTGTCCATGTTCAGATCAAACAATCCCTGATTGATGGGTCACCATCTCTGATACCAGTGATCTGTGCAGATCTGTTACTATGCAGGAATCTCCAGAGATATGAGAGGTGCAGAATGTTTCATGACTGTTTTAAACAGAAATGTGCTTCGTTTCAGACTGCTCTTATCAGAGGTTTTCTAGGGAAACCTTTTTTATGAAGTTTGAGCAGAGCTCAATGAACAGATATGTTTGTTTCTGTCAGTCAGTGCATTTAAAACTGGCAGGCAGTTCTCAGAAAGATTTTAATTAGATTAATTTCCTGTCCAAACTAGCGAGTTGTGATGGAAAAGCACAGATGACATTCAACACAAATATGTAGACAGATACATTGAGTGGAGAGAAATGTAATTTGCTCATTTGTTCTTTCTGTTTAGTGAACGTTCAAGCCTGTAATCCTCACACGCAGCTTCCTGTGACATGTTTTCAAAGCAGATATTCTTCTGATGAACGTAACAGATGTTTGTCTCAACAGAAACAGTTCATTCTGTAGTTGTGTTTGTGTTTTAAAGGTTATGTTCAGAGGATGTATACTGTACACAGCACTTTTTCTGTTTAAGGCATAAAATACCTGAATGACATACTGCAGTGTAGACAGAGCACACTGCACAAAATATATCCCACAATGCAATGCACCTTCCATTTGGAATAATAACAGTCATGAGTAACATTGTGTTGAGTCATTATTTGATCTGACCATGAAAAGTTGAGATATTTGTATAGAAATTAAAATAAAATAAAACAAACATAGCATTTTGATTAGGTTTAGAAGCTGATAACTGGATGCCACCCATATACAGTATATGAGGTCATGTGACACTGTATGGTACAATGGCCTGACTGGAAATCATTTCAGAAACGGCGGGTGAGAAAAGCAACAGCACAAGAAAACCATCAGAAGAATGCAGCACATGTTCAGAGTGACTCTGCAGTCCAGATAAACCTTTTATTAATGCTAAGCTGTTAAAACAGCAGCAAGACGAGGTGAAAAGCTTTTCGTCTTGTCATTTTATATCCTGCATTGTGTTCATTGTCAGAATAACCCTAAAAACAGATATGCCAACATGCATCTACATACAAAACTATTACCCAGCTTTTACAACACCCTAAATGATCATTCGTTTGGTTTAATACCAGATATATATCAGTCCATCCTCAGTGCAGATTTAAAAAAGAACAAAAGCTGAAAAGTAAAAATAAAAGCTTCTTTAAATAAAAGCATTTTAAACGCTGCTTGAAATCCCTTTTTGACACTTACAAGTTTCCACTAGAACTGCAGTCAAATAAATTACCATATAAAACAGGAGTGTCAAAGCAGACTTCATTCATATTCACAAATGTTTCTCTTTCTAGCCAGGAAATTCTGCCAGTGTTTTTCTCTTGAGAAATCTTAACCTGTGCACGAATGTCAGAAGCCGAGTGAGGTGATTTCAGTGTAATTCAGTGAATCACAGGAGAAGAGAACAGAACACATACATGTCAATGAGAAACAGTGTGCGCACTGAGAGCTGTAATCCAGAGTGACACGGCTTTACACAGCGAAGATGAGAACTCACTGTACTTCACTAGAGCCATTTAACCATCACTGGTGAGGAGTGAACACACTGCAAGCCGTGAACACACACACCCAGAGCAGTGGGCAGCACACTATGTGAACACAATGTAAATATCTTGGATCAGCTTTATATTTTCTTTTATTTGTCAGGATATGATATAATGAACACTCAGGCCAGCACCTCTTACCTTTTATGGTTTCCCCAGTGCTTATTTGTTTAGTTATAGAAACAGTTTGTCGTACTAACAGCAGCACTGATCCAGATTTTAGAACAAGCTTAGCAGATGACATCACTAATGATGTCACAGAATAACATCATCCCGACAGACAATGACCAATAACATCACAGGGCCAATTACAGTCTGCTTAAAAAGACAAAAATTAAACGACATTAGATAAAAAATATATAAACTTGCAAAAGAAATAAAAACAGACTGCATAGAGAATATACTGTTGTTATTTGTATGTACAACTGAAGATTCACTTATTTACAATGTTATGTTCCTCAAATGTCACACCACAGGAAAACAGCTAAAGGCCATAAACATATCACCAGCTGACAGCTCTATACAACCAAAAGAAACCGCCTGGTTTGTAGTTTGTACATGATCTGTTTATCTTCTCATTTTATTACATTCTCATGATATCCTGTTATCTAATGTGCAGAATGGACCAAACACACTGTGTTGCCATCAGCTGTTTAAGATGTAGATCTGATTACAACAAATTACAACAAAAAAATCATATCTACCTTCAGTCGGCCACTCCACACTCACCGCTTGTGTTTATATTTTGTGTTTCAGTCTGTTTGCTGATTCTCTCTCAGTTCTGACCTGTTGATTGAGATCT
>JAZGTH010000006.1:1450000-1472500 GCA_036877525.1 Chromobotia macracanthus
CAACAATACTTACAACGCCCAATCAACAGCAATAATGAGAGTGATGTCATCAGTAGGCAGGCCGACAGATGTCAACACTATCACCATGGTGACGAGGCCAGCCTGTGGAATTCCTGCTGCACCGATGCTGGCTGCTGTCGCTGTAATACTGAGAAACAAGATAAAGAATAGAGATAAAGATAAAGAAATCACTAAACCGAAAACGACCGCGATGAGACTGCAGCTCACTGTTCAAACTTCTCTTACTCTGAAATGTAAACTGGTGTCAGTCATGACCGCTCATCTGCACTCACAAGATTTCTCATAAAGGATCTTTGAAGGTTCTTTGCAGGACCTTAAGCTTAGCAGGAAAACATTTAGCTAATCAAGAACTCATTTCTAACGAAGAACTATTTTGGGTGAACGTGACTGCATATACTCCAATTTTACATTCAGTTCCATCAGTGAATGACCAGTTCACCTGTGTGTGTGTCTGATTTACAGCTGTGTGGATCTGTGCCTGATTAAACATCATTCACTACATCTCTTGGCATTCAGCGTCAGTTCAGAGCTGTGGTGTGCTCAGAACTGAATCACAAATGTTGTCAACATCCTGTCTGATCTGGACTCCACCAGAGCTGTTTGAGTTCTGCTTACAGCTTACCTCCACTCAAATCTTATTCATGAATAGAGTTATTTTACATGTACAGTATTTTACAGTTTTAATTTATGTTTGTGTAAAAATATTTAGGCAGTCAAATAACGAGCCGCATAATATTGAGTTTAGTATTACTCTGGTGGAAGTTATGACATTTATTTTTCCCCACCAAAGATGAAATCACAGTCACACAGAGAACCCATGAGTGAGTGACATGAGTGGACTGATGCGTTTCTGTGCCTGCGAGTGTGTGTGTGCATGTGTGTGTGAGCTCTGCATGCCGTCTGTGTATTCACATGTTTGCATGTAAGAGTTTGTAAGAGTCTGTGTTCAGTTGCTCATTGTGTGTCTTGTGTGTGCAGATGTGTGTGTGTGGGGGGAAGTGTTCTGAGTATGTGTGTATGTGTATATTTTCCTCTCACTGAGTATGGCATGCATGAAATGTTTGTTCACACACCTTTAAACACAAGAGTGAAGCTCTGTTGATATCGTCACAGAAGGCTGATTTTACACAGCTGCTAGATGACAATTATCCACAGTAAACAATTAAAGATTTCCTTTAGTGCAGGAATTCATTCCAGTGAGAGCAATAAAGAATCTCTTTAAGATGCTGGATGTGTTTAAAAAATATCTTGAGTGAAAACAAAAAATCCCTGATGTAGACAATGAACAGGGAGGTGGTTCAGAAATGGAACTATAGCGTGTTAACGTGTGAAATCAAGGTCAGTCCACACAATCAGAAATTATCATTTTTTATAATTTAGTTTTTACAGATTATATTATGTTAATATAATATAATTATGTTATGTGGAATTACAATGAATCTCTGTAAACAATTCTAGAATACAGAACATGCTTCTCTTTGTTTTTAAAAGAAATGTTTCCACTATGTTGGTGAGATGTTTCTATAGTCAGATCCATTAATGGACATAAAGAATTCTCAAGTGGACTGGACAGCTTTTCATGTGTGAAAGAACATCGGTCTGTTTTTCAATTAAAGCACAATATGAAACTGTGGTGCTGTGATTTGCACAGATTCTTACCACAGTTCAGATCATTCACACTGATATCACTTTCAACTTTTTTCTGTGCTTCCTGTGTCATTTAGCAATACTGCAGCAGTAATTGACTGCTATTTTAAAACCCTCTGTAGTGAACACACACACTCTTCACTTATATGTCCTCATGTAGACAGACACATCTCTTCACATCAGAACTTAAAAAGGTAAACGTTCACTTGTGGTACCTGATGGTGATGATCTGGCCGAAGTCCAGCTCGTAGTTGTTGACCTGGGCAATGAAGATGGCGGCCACAGCCTCGTAGAGCGCAGTACCATCCATGTTGATGGTGGCGCCCACAGGCAGCACGAAGCGAATGATCCTGCGGTCGATGTGATTGTTCTCCAGCAGGCACTTGAAGGTGATTGGCAGAGTGGCAGAACTGAACAGATCAGAAAGAACAAAAATAACAGATGTCAAAATAACAGTGTACAGAGCTCTTTACTGAAGATCAGGAGGCGAGGAACATGAGCTTCATCATTCATGTTATGCTGCATCGTTTTAAATTGTTCCTTTGTAAATACAAATATACTTGATGACTTGATCTGGTGATGAAGGTAATTCTGATATGGAACCTTCACCTCTATCACCTCTGCCATTTAATTACTGTGATAAAATGGATTTGATTATCATCAAATTTTGAGCATATTTCATTGTGGACATTGTGATTTTTTTCTAAGGCAGGACGACCTTGGAAACCAAAGCTTGAAAACATAGAGCAGAATTCCCAGAATATTTCCCAGGTGGCGTGATGTACCTGGAGGATGTGGCCAATGAGATGAGCAGAGCTTGCAGAATTCCTCGGATGTACACGATGGGACTCTTCTTGGTAATGAAGAAATACATGCTGGGCAGAATGAAGAGGCCATGCAGGATAAGGCCCATCACCACGGTGATGGCGTAAAAACCCAGCTTCTTCCCCATCGCTGATGGGTCACTCATCTCCAGAATCTTTCCAGCTACCAGAAACACGATACCAAACGGGAAATACCTGCAGAACAATAGGAAGTACATATTCCCATCAGTGAGCAGGGTGTGAATTTGCATGTGCTTAGCTATTTCAGTGGGTGGGGCTAAACAGGTCACGCCCACAATCTGATTTCTACAGCAACCCGCAAATTTATTGTGTCCAATAGAGAAGCTAAAGATAAAATACTCACCAGATTACTATAGCAACAATTTTCAGCACAGCTTCATTGAGACTTTGGCAAAAGTTTACCAGAGCACTGCCATTAGGACCCATTCTGCCCAACATTATGCCTAATCAGAAATAAGCAGTGGAACACTTTAGTGAGATAAGGCATGAAAAAACTATTATGTTTATGTGGAATTACATGAGATATAACAGAACATATAGATATATACAGAATATAGAACGTTTCTCTTTGTTTCTTTGTTTTTAATAAAAATGTTTCCTTTAAGCTTGTGAGATGTTTCTATTAAGCTTGTGAGATCCATCAATGGACAGAGAATTCTCATGAGGACCGGAGAGCTTTTAACGTGTATATGACAAAGTATATTTGTTATACATTTTAATCTATGTGTGTGATATATATATATACAAATATACAAATATATATATTTGTAATAATGGGAAATCATCTTTGTGACAGTATCTCACCCATGGTGGCAGAGAAGATAACAATTCCCAGGACATTCATTCCCTCACTGGTGCCGGGAAGAGTTCGGAACACAACGTCAGGGGGCGGAGTCAGATCCAGCTGAAAGTTCTGGATGTCTGTTCCATTATCGTCCTGAATGCCGTAGATAAGAGCCCGGCGGGTGGTGGTCTCCGTCAGCCTACTGCTCACGGTGGTCTTTGGGCTCTTCATTATCGGCACACTGTTGGTACGATACTAAGGAGAAGACAAAAAAGACATTCATCTCTTTTATTTCTATTCAGTGTAAATGAGTTCACTGTCAGACACAGGAAAGATCACACTGTGATCAGAGCATTAAAAACCCCAGAATGTTTTGTGTAAAATAAATCTTAAGATTTTACTGTAAATAAAAAAGTCTTACCTGCTGAAACGTGGCCTGAACGAGATTTGCTGGAAACATGTTTCTATTCAGAAACAGACATATGACAGTAAGATGAATAACTACAATGAACCACAAAATCAATTATTTTCAATATCAGATGCGTGTCATTTAGAGTATTTTTCACAAAACTGTCCTTGCTGATTCCCAAGATATTATTAATGGCCACATAATGACACAAGAACTGTGAAATAAAACAATGACTGAGGACTAAAATTTTTAACAGAGCAAAAGAAACTGACAAATGGATTCTGTTCTGAGATTCTGGCTTTACATGTGATGGCCATAAAACAGCTTTTCTCTAATGACCCTGATACACTGTGGGTTTAATTTTATCTGTCTTCTCTATGAAATACTTCTGCTACATTGTCGACAATGTATTAATCTGAAACATTTATGCATTTTTATCATAACAATGTATTCCTGAAATCCAAAATAAATCAAATGACAGAGAGCTGAGAGGTAATGGATTTTAGGAAAAAATGGGCATGAATGAAAGCAGGAAAGAATGCCGTAATAATGGAAAAGGATGCAAATTCGTTTGTGTGGCATGTGAATCAATTTGTCTTTTCACGCTAGGAATAAAGCTTTGACTTGTGGCTACAGTAGCTCAACCTGATGAGGAAAAACGAACTGTAATGGCATATAAATGAAAGGTTTGCACTCAGTTCTACACTCTTAGAAATAAAGGTTAAAGAACCTACAGAACCTTTTTTCTAGGAGTGTACATTAAAGTCTCGGCACAACACACGTCCAAACCAAGAGTTACACGCGTTTACAATAATATCGTATCTGTGAGCTATGTAAATATTTAATGTTTCGTGTTCACAGGTAGATACAGGCTTGAACCAATGAAAGGTGACACACATTTGTATTTTTCGGGTGAATTTTTTTTAGTGCCTCATGTCACTCATCTTGTTTTCTAAAATACTCAGTCTTGTTGTTTGCTATGTACCAATTAACCAGAAATTGAATATTTATGGCCCATCGCCTCTCGCTCTCTCTCTCTCTCATCCCCACTTGTTTTAAATTCTCAGGAATCAGTAGAGCAGCTGCAGTACATGATAATATTTTCAGTACAAACACATTCACTGTGGATAATAAGGGCTCATTATAAACACATTAGAGGCAGAGAGGTATACAAGCCTGATAGCATTTATTATTAAACCTGCCTTTAGTCTAATGGTTTTACTGGTCATCCCCTGAGCTCAGTTTCCTTTCATCTAACATACAGGTAAGCTCCTGCATCATGACCCACAGCATTAAATGAATCTAAAAAACAAAATTAACCCCATTTACTTTCTTATCTCGTTTTCCTGGTGCTTCTGCAGTGGGTTAAAAAAATGTGCTGAAGAAGTCAAGACACCAGCCTCTGAATAATGTCACAGGTTATAGCTGAACCAGACTGAACTCATCTAGTGTTTCTAACCAGTTGACCTCAGTGAAGTCACATGCTTTACATGGCTTTGAGCGTACTGTGCCCACACAATCAAAAGCATGCTTGAATCATGTTTAATAAATGTAGTTCCTGACACGTGTCAGTGGAAAACAAGAGCTGGAAACTTTGACATGATAATCCAGTTAATGGAGTGTAATTTGACTGGCTAAAGGAAGCTGAAGAAATAATGACACATACTTGCTTTTAGCCTGTAGATAATGGAGCGTTTGCTAGACACAGTCAATGTACTGACTGCCAACACACGCATCTGTATAAACCACATGTTGAACCCCTACATACACACAGTGACACTGAGACTGTCTGTTTACACATTTATACATGCCACTGCATCAGATAACAACGGATCAATTGGCATTTATTGAAAAAGATTTCATAAGCATCCTTTTAGGCAGTGTTCAATGAAATAGGTTTAAAATAATATTCTGTTTAAAACAGTGACAGAAGAATTTGGATTTTTGGTGTTAGTGGAACTTAATGAATGTTCTGCTCCAGTAGTTACTCTGCTGGGACACTATTGTGAAGTAAAATCACAGTTACACCAGCTGGTTTGATATTTTATCTAATTAAATGACATTTAGACATTTTAAGGTGTCCAAATAATTTTGTATAATTTTGGTTTTGCAAAACACTGATTGTTCTGGACAAACACAGACATCACTCAGAACATCACTCAGCTGTTGTCATGACACATGGACATCAGGAGCACATCATGTTTAAGACTCTCCATCATGTTCTGCTGCCTGGAGATTTAATCGTTTAATTGTTTTATTAGATCACACAAACCAAATTCATGAATCAAATTCTTTATTCATTGGTAGAGATTAAAAAAAGAGACCTAAAGCACAGTGTTTCTGGATCAGTTTCCATCACTCATGCTCAATGACTCAATCTCTTTTTGAAGCCAACATGCAGAAACCAAGTAAAGAAACCAGTGACTAGCAGAAGTGTTACTGGCTCATGTCATGATGTGCAACACAGTGGAGAAAAAGCAAAACTTCAAACACATTTTATCTCATCAGGGCCTGTCTCACCGTATCAGATCCAGGAGGGCATCAGCTGAACTCATGATGGGTTTCCCGCTGTCCTCTGAGTCTTCTTTCTGTGCCATTCCACCCGGGTGGATGATGGACACCATGACAATGCCCACCACCACAGCCAGGAAGGTGGTCCACAGATAGTAGGAGACTGTGATGAGACCCAGCCGACTGGAACACTTCGCATCCAGTGCCGCTAGACCGGACATCAAACTGAGGACGAGAGAACAAAACAGCTGTTAGTGTCTATAATACTCCCAATGTAAGAGTTCATGTTCAGGTAACAGCTCACGCATTTGTGGGTACCAGAGGCAGAACCATAACAGCCTTAGAAACAGAAACATTTATTTATTATAAATGATCGTGTAAGTAATGACGTGTAAAGATGTTACATGAAAAACTGAATTTTTTCTGTCTTTTGAAATTAAAGGATTTATTTGATTTTATTTAACATCAGTCATCAGCACATTAACACCGACTGAATGATGTCTTCAATTCATACTAACACACGTCTGTCATCTGTCCTGCTCATGGGACCATGTGACTAGTCGCAGCTTCTTTATAATTATGTTTCATTATAATTTGAATATAAAATATTTAAACTAGATTAGTGTGAGCAGGTCTCCTCTAAATGACCGCTGCAGGAGAGGAACAGCTGGCTGCATCCGACTGCAGATTACGCATTACACGCAGCAGAAACACTGATGTTTCATCACTGCTGCATCCGACTGCAGATTACGCATTACACGCAGCAGAAACACTGATGTTTCATCACTGCTGCATCCGACTGCAGATTACGCATTACACGCAGCAGAAACACCGATGTTTCATCACTGCTGCATCCGACTGCAGATTACGCATTACACGCAGCAGAAACACCGATGTTTCATCACTGCCGCATCCGACTGCAGATTACGCATTACACGCAGCAGAAACACCGATGTTTCATCACTGCCGCATCCGACTGCAGATTACGCATTACACGCAGCAGAAACACTGATGTTTCATCACTGCTGCATCCGACTGCAGATTACGCATTACACGCGGCAGAAACACCGATGTTTCATCACTGCTCATCCGACTGCAGATTACGCATTACCGCAGCAGAAACACCGATGTTTCATCACTGCCGCATCCGACTGCAGATTACGCATTACACGCAGCAGAAACACTGATGTTTCATCACTGCTGCATCCGACTGCAGATTACGCATTACACGCAGCAGAAACACCGATGTTTCATCACTGCTGCATCCGACTGCAGATTACGCATTACACGCAGCAGAAACACCGATGTTTCATCACTGCCGCATCCGACTGCAGATTACGCATTACACGCAGCAGAAACACTGATGTTTCATCACTGCTGCATCCGGCTGCAGATTACGCATTACACGCAGCAGAAACACCGATGTTTCATCACTGCTGCATCCGACTGCAGATTACGCATTACACGCAGCAGAAACACCGATGTTTCATCACTGCTGCATCCGACTGCAGATTACGCATTACACGCAGCAGAAACACCGATGTTTCATCACTGCTGCATCCGACTGCAGATTACGCATTACACGCAGCAGAAACACCGATGTTTCATCACTGCTGCATCCGACTGCAGATTATGCATTACACACAGCAGAAACACCGATGTTTCATCACTGCTGCATCTGACTGCAGATTACGCATTACACGCAGCAGAAACACTGATGTTTCATCACTGCTGCATCCGACTGCAGATTACGCATTACACGCAGCAGAAACACCGATGTTTCATCACTGCTGCATCTGACTGCAGATTACACTGTGTGTGAATGTCAAGAAATAATGTTCAGTGTGGTTTTAAAAATGTCATGACATTACTGTTTTATTATTCAAGCTCATACAAGGCTATGAATTTAAACAAACCAATAACCCTAAATATTAAACTGGCACTTCAGATCATGTGATTTGTGTGTGATTGCTTTTGTAAACAAAGATTTCTGTCTAGTGTAATTAAACAGGTGAAATTTACCAAACTTACATAAAAAGTCAAGCTACAAATAGACCAAACAATCATAATGTTTTTCCTCAAAAAATAAAGAAAATATAGCTTTAGTATAGTATATACTCTGTACCTTAGTATATAGAGTATATAAAGCTAGAGCTATATACTTATACACTTTAGTATATAGCTCTAGCTTTGTTCTGGTGTGTGTATGGAGCTCTAAATGAACGACAGATCTATGAATTTCTTTTCTCTTGGTTGTAACCAGACACAACGGCATACAAAATAGTAGTTTCATACATGACAATATAATGACTATAATGACTCCTCTCCTAAAAACACTTATAGTGACACTCCATGTTACAATCAGATGCTTCTCAAAGAATAATTTTCTTTAAAGGGACTCAGTCCTCTCCTGTTTTATAAACGATTGCTATGCGAAGGACACTTTTGTCATGTCTGAGTCAAACTTTATATATATATATATATATATATATATATATATATCACATGTATATAAGTGAGGTGAAGGTGTGAGAGGTGTGGGAGAGCGGCTGGTTCTGTAATTCCTAATTCTTTATAGGAATGAACAATCACTGCTTGACCTTTTTTCAGTGATCAGCGTTTCCATGGTAACAGCAGCACGCTGTCTCCTCAACTTCTTTACAAGGAATTCCACAATTTAATACATCTTATGGCTTCTAAGGAACACTTTTGAATGACGTCAGTGCTTACGGAAGGTCGTTGTAGAAGGTTTGAATAAAACTGAAAGCATACTCTGTAGGGATGTGCACTAACAGTGTGGTCATCCATGTTAAAAAGCTGGTCCTTTAAACTGCTCTAGGGCCCCTCAGAACCTCATCTCATCATTCTGAATGAAGCACGACAAAGCTGATATTAGGTCAGTGTAAACAGGCAGCATCTACAGTATGTACATAGACCATCTGTTTGTTCAAGGTTGTGACCTTTGTGGGCATTGTGGGTAATCCATGTGTCAATCTGACACTGCATGTGGTGAGGGATTTATGATGGAAATGTCATCGTTTCCTCTTTCTCAGAGTGTGTTTCACTCTGACTGACCTTAAGTGGAGAAATAAGAGTATGGTTAGGTCATTGTTAACATCAAGCAGAGCACAATTATCTCGACACATGAAGCTGTTAGCCACCTGACAGCCTAGTCAGCAGGTCATGTGACCCAAACTGTAGCTACCACAGATATCTGCACAGCAGCAGGGCATGAACAGGGTGCTCTGTGTTTCAGCCTCTGTGTTTCTGTTGTGGTGGGTGTGCAATACTTATGAAAACAATTCCACATTCCAAGAAAAGAATCAATGTATGAAATTATTATTAAAATGTTAACTTTGATTACTGGTTTAGTTACACTGGTGTGTTTCAAAACCCAATCTTCAGAGGTTTCCTCAGAAAGCCACCTGTGCATGTGTCTGTGCATGTGTCTGTGCGCGTGTCTGTGCGCGTGTGTAATTGAAATTGAGTCTGCAGAGTCGGAGAAGACTGACTGCAGACAGAATGTTTGTAAATGTGTTGTTGAGGGGTTGAAGTGTCTCTTCTGTGATTTGTTAGGTTTTGCTGACTTTTGGGTACAAATTCGTCCCTAATATAACAGTAAACACACACACAAGGCAGTTGCAGGCTGCAGAAATGCACACAAACATTACGTGTGAGTGAAAGATGGGCTGTACAGGTTTGCAGCAACATGAGAAGAAATGATGACACAGAATTATCTTTTATGAATGAATGATAAAGTCAAGTCAATAAAGTTGCTCATTACAATTATCTGTATGATAATTAATGATCAGCCAAAATTTCTTACTTACTAAAACTTTTAAAAATTGTGAGTTTGAAATTACAGGCTCTGTAAAATACTAAATGGAGATTAGCACAGCGGTTCAAACGGCTGCTAAACAGGTTACAAGATGTACAGCCACATGTTCAGAAGATTATGGAAATGCGTCATATCTGCATGTTTTGATTTGACTCGCTTTACCGCCAAGAACTTCAGTCCGATTTACTGACATCAGTTACAAGCTCTTCTTATATTTTGGAAGATATTAATAATGATGAAAAATCAATAATGTACAATCATGGGCAGCATACAAATGAGACATAATCCAATAGCTCTTATAAATCAGACATGATCTATTTTTGATGAAATAGAATAAACAATGTTCTGAATGAAAATCTGGAGATCTGATGTGTGTATATTACTGTGGTATATACACAGCATTTCCTGATCTACTGTAAGGATTGTTTTGTTGTCTGTGTCATTGAAGTTTCTGAGGGACACTGCCTGCCTTCTTACATCAAGAAGAAAACATATGGAGCACATGGAGACAAAATCATCAATTAGAGAGTTAAAAATTAACATCAAAATCTCATTAATCTGAACACTTACAATACATTTCTCCCCCTGAGCTCTTTAATCCACCAGAACATTCAGAATCCACTCTAATATTTACAAATGATCAACAGACAGTTCTGCATCCTCACAGAGGAACTCATCAAACCTCAGGCTGGAAGTTTATCATGACACCACACTTCAGGCCTAAAACACTGCAGATAAACGTGTAAATGTTTTTTGCAGTGAGAGATGTGAGGAGCATGTGAAGATCTACAACACATTAAAATCTCCTAATGCTGAATGAACAGAGAGACTTTCAGCTGATTTAGAACTGCAACAGAAGATGTCATAAGAAACAAGATTGTAGAGGTTCATTTAGCGAGCAGTAAACACTTAACTCCAGTTTACTATAATAAGCACCACTGAGACTTTTATAACCCATCTAACTGGATCTGTTGAATGCACAAACATGTTTTACCCATCAGATAATTTCCATTACTCTCATATGAGGTGAACCGGACGAAAACAAGACTACAATACAACTTTGACATAAATCACTACATGATTAGATCTCTAGATTTAGGTCACCTGCAGATATTTTGGGTATTTAAATACTCATACACACACTAGTGAATGTATCTGAGATAAGGCAAGTGACACCAGGAGCGAATTTGATAGTATAATGTGCCATTAATTGAACACACCAGCATATTATTAACAGTTCCATTCACATTTATTTGTATAGCACTTTTCACAATACATATCTAAAGCAGCTTAACAGACAGCTTACATTTCACCACAACAGAAAAAACAGGACATTTATTTTTCATTAAGAAAACAAAAACTTTTTTTCATTTTGTCAATATTTTAATTACAATTAAGCCTAATTAATCACACTCAGTTATAAACACGCAATTATTCTCAGTGATGTATCGCAATGGATTCACATTACTGTAACTGCAAGATATATTAACCAATTAACATTAACCAGGAATAAATACTGCAAAAACACGATTGTTTTTTCATTAGCTGACGATACCCAATACATTCATTAGTGTTATTATACAACGTATTAATTAATGGCAGTACAATAAACACTGTCTTGATCTGAATGACAGTCTGTTCAACTTTAACTTAATCTATCTTAAGAGAGAGAGAGAGAGAGAGAGAGACAGAGATCAAATAAGATGAGAACAGTTATGCTCAGGTTGAGCTGCTGTCTCAAGTATATGACTCTTGCAGTATATTTAATTTTCTATTAATGGCAGACTCTTAACAAACACTTTCATCCTACAGTTTTGTTTGAGCCACACAGAAGCAAACAGACCAGATGTTTATAGTCTAGAGATCACCATGGATTCTCCAGCATGAATCTGAGATCCTGCAGACATCCAGTGAGTTTGTACTGTGAGTCACAGAGAGACTGAATCTTACCTGGACACGACCAGCGGCAAAATCAACATCTTTAACATCCTCATCAGCAGCTCTCCAGGGAACTGGAAATATTTCACCTCCTGGAGCAAAACAAATAAAAAGCAGTCACACCTCTGAGATGCAGCCAGACACTGTGGTTACTATGGTAAATCTTGGTTTTAAGGTTTATTTGAGGTTAAGCTTTGAGATTTACTTTGAAGCTTTTGAAAAGTCTGAACTGAAATCACAGCAGTAATTTATTCAGCTCTATTGTCAAGAGGTTCAGGATTTTATGAAAATTAAATTAGGCAGAAACTGATAATCTACTAAGACAATATAATGAAAGTTCTGATATTTGAAACCCTCCAAAGACAGTGAGATTCTCTGGTGTAGCTTCAGGCAGAAACCAGCTGGAAACAGCAGAAATGAATCACAACACTGTTGAGTTTGAAACAGTGTTGTGGCTTAACCAGTCTCAGTAGTAACTACAACCCTGATCTCTTAAGACTAATCTCAGATTTCTCTCCTGATCTAACATCTGACTCCTGTGATTTTCACAGTAGATTCCAGCAACATTGTAAGATATGATTAGTTACCTGGCTTTAATTGCCAATTTCTTTGGGTGTACTGCCAATGTGTTTTATTTAGTAATATTGGAAAGAAAGCTGGTAATTTAATGAATCTTCTCTCTCTCTCTCTGGGTGAGAGAGAGAGAGGCTGGGTGTTTGTCTAGCAGTCAGAGCTGCTCTTTGAAAAAGCCTCTTTGCTTTAAGCTCTGTCTGTTATGTGCTGCACTACGAACTGCCAAAGACAAGAACTGCCAGAAATTAATCCATTTTAAAACTCTGACTAGCACTCTATAGACATATCACACACCGTAGAAAGCCATAAAGAACCATACTCTGTCTCTCTCTCTCTCTCTCTCTCTCTCTCTCTCTCTCTCTCTCTCTCTCTATATATATATATATACTGCAAAGATAAATACACACACTTTAAAAGCATTATAGATTAATGCTTTTAAAAATTCAAATGTGTGAAAAGCAAAGTGAAAAATCTATGCAAATAAAGCTTTGCTTCATATAATATAATTTAGCATTTATTAAATTTAGCCCATTTCCCAAAGCACATTGATTCAAAGCAGCTTTACAGTAAAGCAGACAGTGTTAAATAAAATCTCAGAGTACTGGAACCAGTAATTATCCACATCGGATTATATGCCAGATACACACATCCCACAAAAACAGTCCAACACTGTAACATTTAATGGTCAACTTACTCTACATGCAATTATACAAAATTCATCTCTTTTAAAACAACATCAGTTCAAAACTCACAAACTTTTTTCACTTTCTCCTCTTGCGATTTTCCTCAGATTTCCTTCTGATATCAGAAGCAAAAGTCCGCATTCAAGTCAAACATTTCTCATTGAATTGTAAAGATCAAAGTGACTGTATTCCACGATTAGCATTCATTTTATATCTCTATACTGCTAGTGTATGACAACACACCATATTTATGTCTATTTTCAAGTTTTTTGGGGAGAAAAATGAAAGACAAAAACATAACTGAAAAAATCAGATGAACAGGTTAGAGAAATATCTAAGAAAAAATGTTTTCTGAGGATGGAGATGAAACGGTACATACAGTAATATCAGTTAAAGAGCTTTGGCTCCCTGCATTACAGCACTTAGTCTGGATCTGTGTGTGTGCTTTGAATGAGCTGTTGACATTTGCTCAGCTGTCAGTGTTGAGGGCTCACTCTACACCTCATAACATGTGACCAGTTCAGACCTCTCAGAACACCCGTGAACACGCTCAACACAAACTCTTCATCTTACTCTTTGCCCAATGGGTCAAGGTTTGGCAAGCTAGCACAGACGGATCACCTGCTACTCTATTTACAACCACAAATCAGAAAAAGTTGGGACAGTATTGAAAACACAAAAATAGTAGTGATTTCTAAATTTACTTGTATTTCATTGCAGACAATACAACAGCACATTAAATAATGTGTTCATGATTTTTATTGCTTTTTTTCTTCAAAAAAACAAATTCCTATTTTGGTTCTTGCAACACATTTTTAAAAAAGTTGGAACAGTAAAGCATTTACCACTTTGTAATGTTGCCATTCCTTTTCACAACACTTAAAAGACATTTAGGGACTGAAGACACCAAGTGAAGAAGTGTTTCAGGTGTAATTTTGTCCCATTCTTGCTGCAAACAAGTCTTAAGGTGGGCAACAGTACGGGGTCTTCGTTGTCGCATTTTGCGCTTCAAAATGCGCCACGCATTCTCTATTGGAGACAGTTCGGGACTGCAGGCGGGCCAGTCAAGTACCTGTATCCTCTTCCTCTGCAGCCAGGACTTTGTAATGTGTGCAGAATGTGGTTTTGCATTATCTTGTTGAAATATGTATGGACATCCCTGGAAAAGATGTCTTCTTGAAGGCAGCATATTGTGCTCCAAAATCTCTATGTACTTTTCAGCATTAGTTTGTGCCATCACAGAAGTGCAAGTTACCTTTACCAAGGGCACTGACACAACCCCATATCATGACAGACCCTGGCTTTTGGACTTGTTGCTGGTAACAGTCTGGATGATCCTTTTCTTCTTTGGTCCAGAGCACACGGCATCCATTTCTCCCAAAAAATACCTGAAATACTGATTCATCTGACCACAGTACACGTTTCCACTGTGTGATGGTCCATCCCAGATGCCTCCGAGCCCAGAGAAGTCGACGGCTCTTCTGGACACTGTTAACATAGGGCTTCCTTTTGGCACAGTACAGTTTTAACTGGCATTTGTGGATGTAACTACGTATTGTGGTACAGGTTTGCCAAAGTAGTCCTGAGCCCATGTGGTGATATTGCTTATAGATGAATGAAGATTCTTGATGCAGTGCCGCCTGAGGGATCGGAGAGCACGGTTGTTCAGCTTAGGCTTGCGCCCTTGTCCTTTACGCACTGAAATTCCTCCACATTCCTTGATTCTTTCCTAATTCACATTCCTAATTATGTTATGCACTGTTGAAGGTGAAATAAGCAAATGTCTTCCTATCTTTCTTTCAGGAACATTTTTTTTAAACGTTTCAGTAATTTTCTCACGTATTTGTTGGCAATTTGTTGTTCCTCGGCCCATCTTTGCTCCTAAAGGTCTAGACCTTTCTTGGATGCTGCTTTTGTACCAAATCATAATTACAATCACCTGTTGACATCACCTGTTTCAAATCACATCATTATTTAACCAATCTACCTGATTACTAGCCCTAAATTGCTCCTGTTCCAACTTTTTTTGAAATGTGTTGCAAGAACCAAAATAGGAATTTTGTTTTTTTTTGAAGAAAAAACAATAAAAATCATGAGGAACACATTAAATAATGTGCTGTTGTATTGTCTGCAATGAAATACAAGTCAAAGTAAATTTAGAAATCACTACTTTCTTTTTTTATTTGTATTTTCCATACTGTCCCAACTTTTTCTGATTTGGGGTTGTAGGAGTGGGGGGTAAATACCCCACTAACCCCCCCCCATAAAACTCACTATTCATTAAAAAACATCTGCTCTCAACATACTTAAACTTGGTGTTTGGCATTTTGTGATATAACACTTTGCACCGCATGTATTGAATATTTGCAACTGAGGTTTGAAAACCAAAGAGGAGTGAATAAGAGCTTTAATTTTGATATGTGCCTCACACAAAGTCACAGCGTGGCTCTAAAAGAGTGTTCTCCTGTAGCTCAGTGGTAGAGCATTGCAGTAGCAGCGCAAGAGGTTGTGGGTTTGATTCCCAGGGAGTACAGGTAGTGACAAAAATGTATAACTTGAATGCACTGTAAGTTGCTTTGGATAAAGGCGTCTGCCAAATGCGTAAACGTAAGACAGATATCAAACTGACCCCCATCCAGCACAATATACTCTGTAATCACACAGCACTCTCATCTGCCTAAAGCTGTCTTATATTCACTCTCTGTCTCCTGGCTCTCTGGCTATTTTCCATAAAAAACTCACTTTTATATCCGAGACTTCGGTTTTGCTCCAATAACACAAAACATTCAGTTCTCCTCACACAGATAACTCTAAACACAGAGGCAGCTATTTCATTACCCAGATTGCAAATAAAAAGTCTAGATGTCGTATTTTTCTTCTGTTCCAGGACACAAAGACTCTTACTTTACAATAGAACAGTGATTGTCATGATTTATTAAGAACATTTTATGATTTTCTTTGTTTGTGCTCTGTGTTAGCAGTAGAATTAAAATGATCTGCTTTTGTTCTCTCAGTTCACTCGCAGAAGAATCACACTTTCTTGAACCGTTGATTTGACCATTGTGTGTCTCATCTTAGTGATAGAATCCAGAAAGACACCAGTTCTGTTAATCACACTTAATTTTAATAGATGAACCAGAGCTGGGCGTTATGACGGTAAAAACATTAAAGCAGAAATAAAGAGTAAAGTCAGGTAAACAGTAGCATCATCCACCTGACTATCAGAACAGATTCACATGACTTAAACTCAACTCATCCAGTCAGAATGTAGAGTCACAACATTGTATTATTCCTGCTGTGGATTCTGGTCAGCAGCCAGCCCCGCTCCGCACACATGAATGAGAAGTTCTGGTGATGGTTTTTCTCCACATGTGGGCTACAGCACCAATGAACAGATTTTTGCTCTTCTCTGTCCTAACAAGCCACTTCACCTGGTTTTAGAGTGTCTGTTTGTCTCCGTTTCTCTTATACTCTATTAGTCTCTAAAAGCACTTCTGGCCTGAGTGCTCCAGTGTCCTTGCTGAAGGAAACAGTAGATGTTCAGGAGACAGAACACATGAAGGGTGAACGCTTTACATTAACCTCATAGCAGGGTCTCATAAACAGACTTTAACACAACAGCTCTGAATCATCAATTTTACTGTGCAGATTTAACGCCAGTAATTCTGACACTCTCCACAATTAAAGTGGCCTGAGAATACGCACGCACACACACACACACACACACAAACATACACATATATATATACATATACACAGTATAAGGCACTACCTTAACTCATACATACTTAAATATATCCTGTATCTTAAATATACTTTAACTATTACTATGAATAAATATATATAATACACCAGTATTATGACATCACTCTCAGTATAGCAGAGTACAGCAGTATAAGAGTTTGTCTGGACCGTCATATTCAAGGGAAATATTTCATATGAATTGTTTATGTAATCAAACAGACACACACAGTTCCTCTCTAACATCTTGTTGAAGATGAAGCATTCATCAGTGTTAAGTTTTCTGTCAAGCGTCTGTCTCCTCAGGACCTCAGGTCTCTTTCCTGCTTAATTTCATCTCGTGGAACAAACCCACTAATCACCCGCAAGATGTGTAAAACTGAATAATCATTCTGAATCAGGTAACATTGTTCCTGAATGAAAGAATGAAGCCTCACATCTTCAGACAGGCTTTCTCCTCCCCTCACTGAACACATACACTCCAATCTCTGATAACAACACCTGCCGTTCAGCTGTGTCAGAAAACATCCTGAGTCTTTCTGACATTTTGTCATCTACTCAGTGTCCTGAACATCAGCTCTTGGTGTTCTGATATGGACATGAATGTCTTTCAGTGACACATTAAGAGTTTGTTTTAAGTTTGCATATCAGACACTGAGTCACAGTTTACAGCAGCTGTTTCTGCTGGGTGGAAATGTGCTGAAAGTCGTTTCTGTGACAGGGTCACTATTAATCTTTATTATTTTTAGCCTTTTGCTATTCACTGAAATAGTCCTGCAGTCACAATTTTTAAAATGCATTTTTATACTGAGTCCAGACTGTTGAATCTCACATAGGTCTACGACCAACTCAGCTCCTCTCACCCTCTCACTCTCACTGCCACTGGACTCAATAACCTTTTTAAACTTTCTGCTGCCTGAATGCTTGAGACCTCAGCTCATCTACACGTGACCTTTCAAATGCTTCAGGATCATAAAAATCACTGCAGGTTTCTGTTCAGAGATGTCAGCTTTACAAACACAACAGAATCACTGCTGAGGTTCAGACTGACAGTTCTTCTTCTGCTTTGATATTGAGATATGAGACCAGCCCTGAGAAGATTTCTAATTTTTAATAATAAAGGCAAAGCAGCAGACATACGCCTGTATTTTGATGTAGTGCTACATGAGCATGAAAGTGAATATTTGGAATATTTTGAGTTTATGTAAAAGTTGTTGAAAACTGAAATCAACAAAGAAACAATTTGGGGAATATTTGCCAGATGTCTATTCTCTGTGTGATGAAAAAATACTGTTTGCTTAATGTCCTGGCTGTCTGAATGGGAGATAAAACGGGAGATAAGTGGACCGGACTGATCACCACAACATCAAAATAATGTTTCTCAGAAATCTCATACTGCACATTAAATGCTAGAAACAGAAATTTTAACAAAAATGTACAACTCTATTGAAGTGAGACTTATCAAAAACCAACAAACAAGCAGAAACAATCAGCATAATGAACTAATGACCAAATGTAACCCGCTAAACCTCTGTTATCACTCTCAAATCTCATTAACGTGTATATTAACACACTTACAAAATATATGTAGAATATCATACAGAATGAGATTTGAGAGTTATGATATAGAGTTATGATATTGCTCACTGGGGGGGTTACAGACTATATTAAAATATATTAAGCCATTATTTTTTAATTACACTGTTAAATTAGGACTGTATGCATCCTAAGACTTTAGTACTGCAAGGTTTTCAGTTAAGCTGCTTTGAATCAATTAAATCACAATATAGACTTTATGTGGCCAGTGTCTGTCTGTTGTATGGAAAGGAGCAGCATTATAAAAGTCATACAACCGTAAGGGAAGACAGAATTACTTCAGACTGCTTTTAGCTGGATTTGCAGCAGGGCTCAGCCCCAGTACTTTTGTTGTTTTGATGACGTACATTTTGATGTGACTAATAGAAGCACAAGACACAGAGATGTTTTCTGAACTCACTCATTATTCTCTATATAGCAACACTTCTTCAGCTCAGCAGATGCATGCTGGGACATTCCACACCTTCACGAACACACCAACCCAAATGAGTCTTTCATTAGAGACAAAACATTCTGCACTCCTGTGTGGATTACACAAATCATGCACCACAATGACAGCTGCTGAGCGAATAAAACACCGCCAACATAAAGGCACAAGTTTTGAGACTGAGAAACGCTTCAAACTAATGCGGTAAATGCCTCACAGACTCCTCGTCACAGCATCAGCACCGAGATTATAGGGAAACATTACATTTAGCACAGGCACAAACCCAACCGAACTGATGTCAACAAAACACAAGCACACGTCTGCTCTCTACAGTACAAGCATTCATACGGTGGGTTTTCTGTAAGTGCTGTGGGAGTTTGGAAAACCTGTCTCTGAACAAAATTCTCTGTGTTCTTGGTCTAGGAGAAGGATGTACAGATGTGTTTAAGATTCTGTTTCCAAGATTTTACATTTATCAAAATAGTAAGTCACAGACAAGTGTGTAAAAAAACGTGTGATTTCAGTGTGGGCGGGGCTATGTAACGCAATAGCACAGAAATAAAAATCAAGTGACCAAGGACAGAGGCTCAGATTTACAAGAGAAAGCCATTTCATTGTGTCGGCTGAGGTTAACATACAATCCACAAACATAAAGGCGGGCAATTCTTTCTTTCCTTCTTTATTTCCTTTATTTCCTTTATTTCCTATTTCTCATGGGCATCTGTCCTAAAATAAGCCAAATGTTTTTGAAGAGCATGTTCTAATTTAGCTGAAATGGCAGATAGCATCATGGACCTGCTTTAAACGCTGGGACACTAAGCAGCACTCGCCTAATGTACAATTACTAAGAGCATTTGTATGATTGGACAGTAATCCCCACAGGCTCATGCGGCTTTTATTTTTAGCCATATTTGAGAATCATAACAGACGCCCTCACAACCATCACAAAATAAAAAAGGGAATAAAGGCCAGGGAAACTGAGACTAAAAAACCTGCTGTAACACCTGCCCAAAAATGTCCCAAAAATAAACGCATGCAGGAAATCTATACTGTCTTTGTGTATATTCATTTACTTTTCACAGTATCCATTCACTTTTTAAATGAATGTTTTTCTCAAATGTAACTGTGAGATTTTTTAACTCATAAAATCACCTTCACCTGATCACTGTAAAAGTTACAGTAAAAGATACAATCTGATATTCAAAACCATTCAAATAGGAAATCAGATATGGATGCTGAAGGATGTTGAAAATAAACCACACATAACACATAATTTCATCTAAGGAAATAGTTTGAGAAAGGTGGGTAGACAAACATTGGGGTGGGGGTTCATGTTGGGTGCACCTTCTATGGGGAATTCATTTAAAAAAGACAAACATTTGAAGCTCATGAAGGAAGTCTGGAGCACACTGCGGCTTTAGGTGGAGTGCAAGGAGGTTGCAAGAAGGGAAACAGCTCTGGTTTTTGGGCAGTTTTGGAGTGTAGTTTCTGGAGCTTGTGGAGAGTTTAGAAACTGTGTTAGTTCCAGCATGTACAAGAAGTCACGGGAGACTAACCTGCTCCGACAGGTTCTTGGAGCGCAGGAAGAACCCCAGCAGACATCCAATAACGACGGCCAGCACTGAGAGGATGAGCAGACCATTCTGCTTACAGACCCCTTTCACTCGCACCCACACGGCATCCAACGCCACGGCCATCACGCGTCCACAAACTACCAGCTACACTAGCAGATCTCCATATATCCAGCACTTAGATCCAGCAGATCAGCCTGGAGAGCGACCCGTAGAGAAAGAGAGTGAGTGAGAAACAGGTGACAATATGTGCAGGTTTGCTGAGAAAAATACTCAAATTCATACTCTTAATATTTCACACTTTCTCTCTCTTGTTACGCAGTGTTAGACTAAGCTGACATCAAACTCTCAGAGCATCCTCTGTTTGTCCCAGCCCATCTGGAGCAGATTGTCTCCGCCCACCTGCCAGTACAGCCAATAAGAACTGGTGTTGTGCACAATGCAAAGAGCAGAAATCCTATTAAAGAAAGCAGGCTGTGTGAAGGCTCTTTGGCCTGGATTACACACATGTGTGATGGATGGTGGTTATCAAAGAGCTGCTGGTTTGATCTTGGAGTTAAAGAGGTAGGGCTTGAGAAGGTCAAAGTTCAATCAAAGTTTGGAATAGGTTGGTACCACATTTGTCAACAGGTTGTGTTGGTGCCAACAGGTTTGAGCCCAGCTTGCATCATTTCTTGGGATATTTCCTCTCTCTCCTCCTGTCCTCTCTGTACAAGGCTGTTTGGAATAAAATATGTTTGCCACACTTCAGCAATGAGGAACAAGTGGATGTTTTGGATCATAAATGTAGTCTACACAACAGAGTACTTCTAACACAACCTTGTTATGCTGCGTTGTGGTTTCTTCCACCTCTTAGAAGGATCACTCAAAGACTCCGGGTTTTGATGCCAAAAGATAGACTTTATTATCAGAGATATAAAGCTGAGCCGGTCTGCAGAGCAACTCCAGAGCTTCACTTCTCATTTATATATATATATATGCTACCTTCTATACAATAGATTTACTACTTTGTTTATTTAAAGGGAGTCAGGGGCCTCACCACATGCATTATCTTGAGAAGAGCATGCCTGGACATTTTCAGCCTACATACAGATAAACTGTTACTATAATAGTAAAATAAGAGGTTAACATAAATGGCTTTATTCCCTTATATATTATAGCTCTAACCATATGTAGTTAGAGCTTTAGTAAATGCACCATCATGAGCTGTGTCATTAGGGATATAAGTACAGCCATGGTCTCCAAACAAAACCAATACACCCCCCCTTATCTGCCAATAACCAATCAAGAGCTTTTGTCTAATTAAGCTTTTTGTCTATTTTTGTATAATTGATAAACCTTTGTTGATTATAGTAAATATAATTCATCCATTCTGTGCTTTTATTTTGTGCAATCCAAACGAAAATTGATTCTATTCCTGATTTTACTTCATCTCTAGCTTTAAATTCATTTGGAATACCCCTGGGTTGGCCAATTAAGTCTAAACATACATTAGGGTCTGGCGTATAAGACCTTTTATTTAGTTTCTGATTTCCTTCCCATTGTATCATGGTAATTTCCTGAACTAGCTGTACTTTAGTACATATCCCTTAATAGTAAAAAGGCTAGAAGTTTCCCCAATATCTCCCCAATGGCTAGGTACATATGCCTACTCATGCAGACCTCTGTGCTGCACTTCCTCAACACACAGAGCGGTATAGGCCATAGGCCTTTGAGTGCTTCTCTGTATTTGTCTGCATTAGTTTGTTGTTATCCATCAAGGCCCATTAACAGTAAAGCAGATCAATGCATGCACAATTTCTTTTGGAATCAAAACCCTTTCATTTTAATTTTTTACATTCTAAAATTTGGAGGCACTTTTAAGAGTGTCTTTACTACCACCGGCAAACTCTGGAGAACAACACAAACTAATAAAA
>JAZGTH010000006.1:1477500-1537500 GCA_036877525.1 Chromobotia macracanthus
CAACCAGTCATCACTCGCATTTTTAAAATAAATGCAACAATCAGGGTCTTTCTCCTGTTCCCTGTAGCAGCATTTGGTCTTTTACAGTAACACAGGCTGGTGCGCAGTGATAATTAATGGCTCTTCAGAGGCAATTTTCTTCCGTTGATGCTCTGCTTTTACTTCCTTTAACACCAGAAATGAATTTGGAAAAGTGAACATTATTAAATAATATCATTTCATTCATTTGGAAGATGTTTTTCTTTAGTAAATTATATTATGCTATTTTGGTATATGTTTAGAACAGCGGTGTTTTCAACAGCGGTTTGTAAGTTAATTACGTATTAATGTAAAAGTATTTTCTGTTTCAGAATGAGGACACAGTCCTCAGCTTTACGTTTGAAAGACTGTCCAGCTCCTTAAAGCATCACTGGTGTAATTCATATGATGTCACGATCAGATACATGATCAGAGGTCACAGTCATTCTCAGCTGGAAGAAGGTCCATACATTGCTCTATATGTGCTGGTGTATGCTGTTTTACAATGAAATGTAAAAGTCACTTTTGCTACTAATTTATACTAAAATATAAATGCTTCATTTGATAAACTTTTTACGTTTATTCCCTTCAGTCTTTATCTAGTGAAAAGATAACAGCAAGTGGGTCAGTCAGACTTCAAAACGACAAAAAGTACTTTTAAAAATCAGTCAATTAGTCCACAGGAGTCTTATGTGAACTTATGTTATGTTCAGGTCTCCTGAAGCCTCTGATTGGTTTGTTTGAGGAACAGACTGAAGTCTGAAATACGTTTCCTTAGCGCTTTCCAAGCTCTTATTTCTGACACAATGTTTTTTTGTGTTTAGTGATTCTTTAAGATCTACATACAGACTAACACTGTCTGTCTGTCTGTTTGCAGTCTGGGGGCTCTGGTGGGCTTGTCTATCGCTGCTGTGGTGCTCTTAGCCTTCATCATAACTCTCTGTGTGCTTTGCTACCTGTTCATCGCCACTAAACCCAGAGGACTGGACAATGGACTGCCTCTCCGAGATCCAGGTAAGACTGAGGGTACGTTTACACAACAACCATGTACTAACAACAGAGAAGCCTTTCCTTTGTGTTTTTGAAAGGTTTCGTGTAGTCATAAACATTGTCAAAACGATCCCACAGATTCACGAATTAGTAAAATCGCTGCTCATGCCAGGTCAGTTGTTGCCAATGTGACTAGATAGACTGAACATGTAACATGCATGCGCATGATGTCGCCATTTTCACAAACTTTCTGTAGGTTACACAGAGGTGATAACAGTACCATTTTCAAGAACTTCTGAAATTTGCTGTGTAAAGGAATGACCAAAAAGCATAACAAGTTTTTTTGGTTACATGTTTTTGGATATGTTTAGTTACCCAACCACAAATACACACATCTCTACGTTTTTTCTTTAAATAGAAGCAAATATTTTTATCTGAAGCAAATTACAAAGGAGGAGAGAACATCTACAGGCACATCCATATATTTCTAGGTGTATTTATGGATAATGTAAGCTTTATGCTAATATCAGTTCTGTCAGACTGTTGTAGAGAGAGAATTATTGTGAATGAATGTGTCACTTTAGTGTTACTAAACACTGTCTGACTGTGAAGTTCATCGGGTTCAGACTCAGTGTAGTGGTGAGTCAGCGAAGCCTTCAGTGATGCCTTCAGGAGTTGTTGAACAGGATGACTGGGTTTCTCAGGACATCACTCCAAAGCCTCATCTTCATATGAGGAAGCTGATCTGTTGGTGAAGTTTTTAACAGAATATTCCTGGCTGATCAGCATTGATCAGCCTGGAGAAAATCTACTGACATCATTCAGGGTTCAGTACAGTTCATATTGGATATGCCAGATGAAATGTCAGATTGAGTTCTTGTGTCACTGTTTGTGCAATAGCTTTTTAAAAGCAGGTTCACTTGAATGGACAGGTGACCTCCTGTTTCTCTTTATTAAATCTATCATTATTCAGTTGTATTGCCATAAACATTACAGCATTAACCGGTATTGAATTGCTGTTACTGTTGATGAGAAAAGCTGCATGAGATGTTTAGAGAGGCAGTCAGACTGAGAGGTTGAGTCAGATACACACTGAGCTGTTTCAGTGATATTCTCAAGAGAGCTGATGGTGCATAATTACTGCTGTTAACATGTTAACACATGCATGACAGCATATTTGTTTCTCCACTCTGGAAAATGAAGTGTGTAATAACGGCACAGATTATGAGAGGGAGAGAGAATGAAAGAGCAACATTAACCACACACACGGGAGCTGCTGTTCAGTTCCTCAACACGCTTTTGTTTGACAACTGCAGGTGATCACTAATCACTCTGTTAAACTATTTGTTTATGATGCTTAGCAGAACCAGCAAATTAACCAATGAACAGATTTACCTGTTTCTGACATAGTTTGTCAGTGTGTGATCACAGAGACTTTGACTGTAGATTAGTTAATTTAACTGTTTAAGTACTTTGTAAAAGAAGCAAGATAGAATATTGGCACTGTAGATAAAATAATCAACCCACAATCCTCCAGCATCACTGGGGTGTTTTGCCTGGACAGGCAAAAAAACTTGTGTTGGTTTTGCTTGTTGTCTGTTGTTCTCAACAGCAATGAGTCTGCAGTCAGTGATCAGAATTAATTTCAGAATGACATGAATAACAATGAGAGAAGTTCTAAATCAGCACGTCTTTAATCTGTCTGAAAACATTCACCGCAAACAATCAGTACGGAGCTGTAGCTTCTTTATGCTGCTTACACAGAGAACGTGTGAGGAACAAACAAATGTCTGAGGAGTGTTTTCTCTACAGTTCACCTCCTCCTGCTTTGTACCGTCTCATGTTTCCCTTCTGCAAAAACCACTTGATTGCAAGATTTGACCTCAGATCAGTTAGTGAAGGAGCTCTAAATCTCAATAGCATGAACGACTCATCTGGTGTTCTGTATGTTCATTTATGTGCTGTTGTATATAACCAAAGGAATGATATTTCTATCTATGCATTTATCCATCTATTCATCCATCCAACTACTGTATATGTGTTATGTGTTGGTGATCTGTAGGTTCTGGAGCGAGTCCTCAGCAGGGTCAGAGTGAGTCCAGTGCACCATCAGGGCCGCAGGGTTTCCGCAAACATTTCCTGAGGGGCAAACTGGACTGTGACAACCAACCCCCTGACCCAGAGCGGCTGTTTCAACGCTGCTTCATGGCTACAGTCACCACTGTCAATGTAGAGGGACCTTCATAAAGAGCTGCTCATTACCCATGAGTCACCTGCTCGGTCCAGAGATCATGTGACCTGAACATCTGTTGTGTAATGAAGATCATCACATCACAGCCTGAACGAGCTACAGAAGTACTGCATTAGTACTGACAAAGTACTAAAATCATTTTAAATAAAAAACAGTTTAAATAATCTTCACACTTTCACTTCACGCACAGTTTCTTAAAAACAAATGAAACCTTACATAGAGACGTGTGACTCTTTCATGAGATCAGTAACTGATTCTTCTGAAGGCTATATACTGTCAGCATTGTAATGACTCAAACTCTTCTCTTTGTCTCAGCAGCTAAAGACTGATATGAGCTCAATGAAAATGCTTCATGTGTTTGAGATGAGCTGTTGCTCTCAGAAAGGGTTTACAAACACCAGCACCAGACTCGTCTTAATGGTTTCAATGCCTCTAATTCAGCGCTGAGCAGTTTCAACCATCTGCTTCATCTTCTGCAAGAATCAGAAATTACACAGACACTTTTCTTTCGTCTTTGTTCAAAGTATTTCCAACATTTTGCATTGATAAATTTGACAACAGAACCAAAACTGTTTTACCAAATTCTTTACTGTACCTGAATGTCTTATTAAAATGAAAAAATGTATGTTGATTTTAACTTCTATTTAAATTTTGTTGAATGTCACTATTTCTACTTGTGTGTAAATGTATTCATTCTGCTCCAGAAGAACTGACCAAAAAATAATCATCTCCCACTCATTACTGTGTCCAAATTTTTGTCGAGTGAACTGCTTGCTTGAGTCCGCCCCGATACCACCTCAGCCAGTTAGCACCAGTATGACAGTGTGGTGATCACAGTTCTCATGATTTTCAGCATGTTGTCTGTTTGAGTAAAAGGATGCTCGTTTGAAAGGCCTTAACTTCCTGTTTTAACAGAACACAAAACAGAAACAAACACACATCATTTCCTGGGCTCTGTTTGTGTTCTGGACCTGTTGCACATCTTGCACCGGCAACAAACAGTCAATGCATGTTTGTATGGCAGAATATAACAGGTGTGTCTTTTTGCTGTGTCGCATGCTTAGCTCAGCAGGAACTGAAAGCTGTCAGACCGAGATTTACTGGGACAGATGCTGAAAATATTTTTGTATGAAACATAGAACTCCCGCTTGAAATTCACTCACTGGACTTACTCCCACCAGGTCCTCAACTGTGATTAAAAGAAATACTCAATTTAATCCAGAA
This sequence comes from Chromobotia macracanthus, assembly GCA_036877525.1. NCBI lineage: Eukaryota > Metazoa > Chordata > Actinopteri > Cypriniformes > Botiidae > Chromobotia > Chromobotia macracanthus. The sequence goes on from JAZGTH010000006.1 coordinate 1,481,984, forward strand.
ATAATTTTCTTTCTGGAGCTTTGGCCCCATTTTCCCAGAAGAAACGGTATTCTGTGTGAGCTCTAGCTTTTGGCTTTCATTCAAGAGTCACTCTCTGCAGAATGCATTAAAGATATTTTTGGCCTCTGCTGTTCCTGTCTTGTTTGATTTTGGTGGTGGTTTTGTTGCAGAGCTTTTCACATGTGTTCATGTACTGCAGTGCTTGCACTATGATTAGAGCATTTATGCTGGTCACACTCCCTAAAATCCACTTTCTCAGGATTTCTTACAGCATTACATTATAATTCAGTTTTTCACAACTGTTTTCACTCTTTCTGACCATTAAGGCTGTTTTTTACTTCGGTATTGAACGTGTGCCGTGCACAGACACACTGCGAATGCTGTAGTTGTTTAAATGAGTGAAATAATTTTGCTGAAAAGCTCACATACTTTAATGGCAGGTTCCATTGTGACAACTAACCCTGTATAGTGCGACAACAGTTTTTTACCTGCGTTTTTGTGGCCATACAGAAATTAAGATGACTTTATCTTCCTGTAAATGTTCTGTGAAGCTCATTCAAACATCTGAAGAGGTAATAAAAGACACTTCACAGGTGACGCACACCTCCTCTTAAAAAGTGTCACTTCAATGTAATATTAAAGTTTAAGATTGGAGAGGTAAATTAGTGTAGGTCTGTGAGGTGTAAAAGGTACTTTCAGACTATCTTTTGGTGTTTGATCAAGTTCTGAGGTGTTTACTTTGAAGGTGTAGAAATGAAAGCTCCTGTTACAGGATGCGACGTTTAGCTGTGATGGGACTCATCTTTCTCACACAGACCTGCTCATGATTCTTTCATGAGACCTCAGCCACTGTTTCACGCAGACTCTGCAGAAGAGCATGATGGGATACAGCGCTGAATAGCCACTCAAAACTCTTCAGTGACAAAGAATGTCCTGTTGAGAGAGCAGCTCAGACCAGCATGGTTTTAAATGCTGGTGTCATGCTGGTTGGATGGTTGACCAGAGAAGATATTGATGGTTCATCTAAGATTCTGCACAAAGTGAAGCCCTCCAGCAGTCTGAATGACTCTTTAAACAAACAAATACAATCAGAACAGCCTGTACCATAAAGAAAGAAAAATCAGATGTCAGAATAAATTAAGGTGAATATCAGCACATGGTGTGCTGTGATTGTTCTTTTCTCTTCCTGCTTCAGTCTCTCATCTGCTGTTTCACCTTCTTCATCTGTTGAAATGGTCACCTCAGGATGGCCTCTAGCACAACACATTGATTTATTTGATGTGTGAGTTTACTGCAGCCTGCTGTTGCTAAGGAATGAAGAGGAGAGCAGAGGGGGAGACGGGGCTAAAGAGGAGAGGAGAAATAGTGTTTAATTTCCTCAAAGCTCTCCAGCAGTTTTTCTGATCTGATTTGTGTCTGACTAACAGCAGTCCTCTGTCAAACCTCTGTTCTTCTGTCAGCTCCTGCTCACCTGGAGGCACACTGTATTACATGTCAGATGACATGACAGTGAATAATACCTGTTATGTACAAACTCCATTGTCATATTTCAGTCATAGTTCTGCTGCAGTTGGGTTACACCTCACATTTCCTTTTCTATTCCAACAGTAATGATTTAGGAATGTTATGAATCAGGTCACATACGGCAAGAGCCATTTCTGTCTGACGGTGGACATCACTGCCCTGATCCCTGTGAAGTGCAGAACACTGCAGGTGGTAAATGCAAACATATTTAAACAGACAGAAGAAAAATGACAACGGAAAATTAAACAAAAATCTTTTTATTGGTAAAATATGAACTGTGCTTTAAACGATTTATTATGCAAAAGGTAATTCATTTTCTTTCTCAGATGAAATATGACCCAGACGTGTTACTTACACTTCCCTGCAGTTCTGCTGCTCTGATTATGCAAATTCATATTCATATTCAAATTCTGATCTACTTAATATTCTGATACTGAAGTTTGGAAACTCAGAAAGTTCAGGACTGTTGTCATGAAAGACTTCAGCAGGTCATTACCGTGACATGTTTTTCCATCAGGAAGATCTGAATTCCTGCTTTATTCCGAAGTGTGTTCACCTTCCCAGTTACCCAGAGTTAAAAGGACAGACTGATATCTGATCATCAATCTTTAATCTTTTGTTCATACACTGTCTTGTGTTTTAGGCTTCATTGAGTTTGTTTGTTTCTTTGATTGCTCATTCTTCTTGTGAGGTGTCATTGTGTGTTATCAGTTTGACTAGTTTAGTAATTATACAGGGGTAAAATCATTAATGTACATGCCCTCCACCCCACCAGACAAAAGTTGATACCGTAAGTATACACATATTTACAAGAATTTACAAGACAAAATAACTTTAATAAAACACCACTCCCCCTTTAATCCTACATTTGAACAGTTGTTCATTATCTCACTTTGACACGTTGGTTTTGCTAATACTGTTACACCTGGTCCAGGAGCAGTTTAAAAACAGATCCTGCTAACTCCTGTAGACACGTGCTTGATTGTTTTGAGCTCAGTCTTAGTAAATCAACAGACTGCCTGAAGAATTAAAAAACTCATTACAGATGAACTTTGGAGTCAGCCGCAGGAAAAAATAGTCCAAATGCCAATCAAATGAATACCAGCAGTGTTTTGAATTAATTTCACTGGTGTGCTATAGGCAGTCGGCCTCTGTGTATTTGCTGTTTTGTGTTATCTGAGGCCAAAGTTTGATTTTGACAGAGGAAAATACATGTGAACACGATGGTGTGCAGCTATGAGATTGTGTAAATGGTAAGATTGTTTTAATGAACTGTGTGTTAGTAATCAAAGAAAACTGTAATGGAATGACAATCCAGTTTTATTTACTCACCCTCATGTCATTTAAACCGGTATGATTTTCTCCTCACCTGTGGACCACTCCAGACGATGAGAAAAGTATTCTCATTAAACATCAGGATACAAAGACTAGAGCTCCAAAAAGGGCAAATTCGTACCATGAAACGAATCTGTCTGCTTTCCATCCAGATCTTCTGAAACCATATAATAACTAATTGTGAGGAAATTAAGTTTTGCAGATTTGAAAATACTGTATAAATAAGAAAATATTTACCTCAAACAGTAAAGGGAAACAATGTAACATCTTTGTACTATAGCTGAGAACAAAGCACTTAATAAAAACTTATTTTACACTGTTCACAGTTCATTTATTTGGATTTATTTGTCTGAAAGCTCTTGCCATGCATACTAGATGTTTGATTATTTAACTTCACCCTGAAGTAAGTATTTAGCTCTCAACATTAAATCTAACTGTGACTAACCTTGAGTGTAGCGTACAGTTTTACTGTTAGACGTTCTGTTGTTAAGGTGTTTTGAGTGGTTTGTATTGTATTGCTATACAGCTTGCTAAGGTGTTATCAGGATTTTCTGGGGGTTACTAAAAAACACCACTAATTATCTTAATTATTTATCAATGTGTTTGCATGTACTTTACATCTACAGTCTTAATTACCTTGTGAAAAATAAAAAGGTTAAATCAAAGCTGGTTTAAACTATTTCCTTCTGCAGGGTGAAAGCCTGAAATTGTACAGTGATAGAGTTTTACTTAATCTCCTAAATGCTGTATAAGTCATAAGAAAAAACAGGATCTGCTGCGTAATCTTTATCTTAAATGCTTTAAGAACTTAACACTAACAGATTTCAATATAACATCTTCATTTGTTTCAGGCACACATATTTTTTGCATACTTGCACTACTAAAATGTTTGTGTTATCTGAGGTTTTCTTTGTGCCTGGTCACGCTCAGTGCTGCTTTAGAAGGCACTGTAAAGAAAAAATCATTTACAACATTAAAATATGATATAAATAGAAATTGTTAGGCTGTCCTTGATTATGTCCTTTGAAAATAAGAATTTTCAGCATTTTAAAACATTTTTTATGTTCATTATTATCATTATAAATGAGATTTTAATGAAGTTGAAATGTGTTACAAACATGAAAGAAGGCTGTGCAATTTCTTTTCATCTCATCACAATTTTCATTTTTGACCAGCTAGTGGATGATAAAACAGGTAGATAAAGGTCTTACACTTACATGTTCTCTTCAGAACAAAATCTTAACCCTAATTACAACCTAGTTTCATGATGTCTGTGAAAAAAATGAAACATTATTAATAAAATGTTTAATGGATAGATTCAAACAATCTCAAACTGATTGCTTTACAATGATGGGTCACAACAACAAAAAGCAAATGAGAAATAAAAGACAAACACTTGTATGATTTGTTGGATGGTGAGTGTGTATTTTTGAGTGTGTCAATAATATGTAAGTGGTTTTCTTAGGGTAATTACTGACAGTGATCTGTAACTGCTTTGTTCCTCAGTGTTTCTCTATGCAAACATTAAAATAGAAAAAACTGATCAGGTGAACCTAAGATAAGGTTTGCGGATAGAACGACAGCACATTCTAAGATCATTTAAAGTGGGTTTGCACTGAAGTCATTTTACACACTTTGTGCTTCGAAACAGGCTTAAATTAGCATCTGTTTCTTCAAAGATATCAGAGGTCTGAGTGTTGACAGCTTTCAGAGTTTCTCTAAAGCAAATGTGACAGACTAAAGCTCCTCCTTCCTCTTGATGATGAGTTTCCGAACCATATCCGCTATCTGCGGGCGGATTTCTCTGACAGAGACGTCGGGACCCCACGCATTCACCACTTTCCCATCAGTGTCAACGAGGTACTTCCAAAAGTTCCAGCTGGGCTCTTTTTCTGAGGTCTCTGTAAACAGAAGATGCAGAACGTCAAATGTGTGTCACAGCCTGACCCATTCATAAACATCAGAGATAAAGAGGGTACTAACACACTCTTCAAGAACATTTCACAAAAATCACGTTATTAGGTGTAAAATGATAAAGCAATAGAAACAATCCAAATGAAGACAAAAATATTTGGAGTGTTTCTGGCTGTCAGAAACACCTCTGTTTACTCTGTATACTTCCACAAAAAAAACAGCTGTTACAAATCATGCCGAAACTGCTCCAGAAAAGTGAAGCTAGTTTGAAGAAACAGCATGTTTGCCTGATGTAATGGTATCAAATGAAATGACAGTGGCTTAAGTAGTTACATCAACATTTTTCATGCTGTGCTTATCAGTCTGTTATGACTCCACTCACCTACGAGGTATTTGTAAGCGTTATTCGCCCCTGTTCCAACCACAGCAATCTTACTGAATATGGGAAAGGAAACCCCGTAGACTCGCCGCACAAAACTGTCGATCTCTTTGTCACTGCCGGGTTCCTGCTGGCCGAACTGGTTACAGGGGAAAGCCAGTACATTGAAGTGGAATGGCCCAAAATCTTTCTGCAGCTGCTGGAGATCTCTGTAGTGTTCATCAGTGTATCCACACTCACTGGCTACATTCACAACCAATGAGACCTGCACAGAAACAAGCACTACATTCAGTATTATGTGGAGCACTTAGAGAAACGGATGGATGGATGATGGGATGGACAGATCAGCAGATAAAATATTTTTATAGTTGAACGCTCTTCTGAAAGTCCCTCAGTGTAAATGCTCATTTCCTGTCTTATAGTTCTAATCATAAATTGGTTTGAAGAGATGTGTGTCACAGTGGGTCTCTGCTATAAATAAAGGTTAAACTGTAACATGATGCAGTAGTGCTGACCATGAGCTCCAATTATAGTCAAAAAGCCAGATGGAGCCATTAAACAGAACGAGCAGCAGCTCTCTGAATCACGAGGGGTCAAACCTCCACTAATGGTGCTCTTGTTCTCTCTCTCCTCCATTATTACATCTCTGTTTTACCACCTCACTTTCTTTACATTAGAAGCCTCAGTTCTTGAGTCGCTGTATTTTTTGATCGTTTTAAACTGTATGAATCACGTGAAACTGCTGGGGTGACTCGCAGCACTTCATTTCTGCTCTTGCGTTACATTTGTCATGTTAAATGTGGACTGGCTTCCAATGTTGGAATGATTGCATATGATGAACGCATTAGAAGCTGCAATGGTAATGTTAGTTCTGCAGGTTGTGTTAGTTTTAGTGAATGGTTATAAGAAAAAGGGACTAGGCCAATATATTCTGCAAACATATGTAGCTCTGGTGTTTCAATATTTTCTTATTTGAAACCTCTTCCTGACATGAAAGTATTCATCAACACATCACACACCACCTTCACCACTGATTTCAGATCACTGTAACTGCTCCAATCCCACTTCAGTAATCAGCAGTGTATAATGATGGACAGACAGAGAGTTTCTGACTGGCCATGAAAGTGTGCACCTCCTGTCTGCTGTTACAGAATGGGAGGATTGTCTCAGGGCACTTATTAGGGAGCCAGTTTTCTGTGACCATACGACTGTGTGTCCGTGTGATCGAGAAGGTTGATGCCATAATGCTAATGTCATCGCTGTTGTTAGTTCTGGTAATTTTGTGTCATACAAATAATAATAATAATAATTGAATATGATAAAATATGATAAAATATGATACTTTCACTGGGTCGCAGTGTACTGCTGCTTTAAGAAGGTTATTCAACATCGACATCTAGCGACTCAAATTTTAAAGCTACAAGATGTGCTGTTATTTTACCATCAAAATAATAATGTCAAATATTTGGCAGTAGTTTTTAATTAGAAAGTCATTTACAAACTCTTATTATATAACGCTTATTATACAATGCTTAATAGATTAAGAGGAATGCCCTACATTCGTGCATTATGCTCAAATGTATTCATTGCGGCAGTATTTGTGGGTGTTAGTAATGTTACCAAACAGTTATAAAAGAATAAACATGGTGTTTAAAATCACACAGATATCAGCTGAGCTCCATCGCATCTGCCGGGGTGCCACGTAGACAGACGCAGTGAATGAGGCACGACTCCGGATAGAGTTAGTGTTTTATTATAAGTGATGAAAGCACATAAAGCATCGTGAAGAAAACAGATCTTTATTATTAGTAACCGCAGTCTTTCTTACATGCATGTTAGTTGCGTCTTGAGCGCTTCGTTTCCTCTTCGCAGACTTACCGACCCTCTGTACTTTTCCAGAGAAACTAACCTCCCTCTGCTGTTCACGATCTTAAAGGTGTAAAAGTCTTTCTGCTTGGCTTCAATCACACCTGATAAAGTAAGTAATGCGAGCGCCCTTAACATCATCTCCATGATGCGGCACATCCCGCTGATGTGGGTACAGTAGATGCGACCCGGACCCGCGCACTGAACTCTACGTGCCGGGAGCGGAGCGGCGCTCTGACGTCACTCTCCAGACGCGGCCCAAACCGCCAGCCAATCACAGACGCTTCAAAATATGATGCCTGCATGTTTCAGGAGCTATAAATGTCGTGAAACATGGATTCACTTTACATGCACGATCTAGTAAGCGTTATGTAATGTACCTAATAAAGAAAAAAGCTCGTTTCTTTCTTAGTATTCTGTTTGGAATATAACTGCACATTATATTATATTGTATTATATTATATTATATTATATTGTATTGTATTGTATTGTATTGTATTTTATTTTATGTATTATATTGTATTGTATTGTATTGTATTGTATTGTATTGTATTGTATTGTATTATATATGTATTGTATTGTATTGTATTGTATTGTATTGTATTGTATTATATAGTATTGTATTGTATTGTATTGTATTGTATTTTATTATATTGTATTGTATTGTATTATGTATTGTATTATATTATATTATTGTATTGTATTATATAATATTATATTATATTGTATTGTATTGTATTGTATTGTATTGTATTATATTATATTGTATTATATTGTATTGTATTGTATTGTATTGTATTGTATTGTATTGTATTATATTATATTGTATTATATTGTATTGTATTGTATTGTATTGTATTGTATTGTATTGTATTGTATTGCATTTTATTATATTATATTGTATTGTATTGTATTGTATTATAATGTTTTTTTTTTGTATTGTTTTTGATAACATTCTTCATATTAATTAATGTATATATTGTTTATAACATTCCTCATTAATTAATTCTCTCAATTTACTTTCACACATATGACTGTGACTTTCTGTCTGCACGCGGGCCACAGCGCGTCCTCCGCAGGCGTCACGAGCGTCACTACCGCGACGACGCGAGCCGCAGCCCACAATCCCCCGCGCGAGCGCTGTGACACGGCGCGCGCGCGCGCGCAGGGCCGACAAAAAAAAACCAACAACACAAACCAACCAACATCGAGCAGGAACAACAACAACAACAACAACAACAACAACAACATCAACAACAACAACAACAACAACAACAACAACTCGAGCGGCGCGATTCACGCGTTTAACGCGCCGCCGAGGCGACAGCGCTGCTGATCCGCTGTCCCGCGCGAGAGTTCAGGTAGGTGAGAAGAGTAGAAGAAGAGGAAGAGGAGCAGAGCTGAGGAAGAGTTCAGTGCGGGGTTATCTTCATCAGTCACTGTTCAGAAATCAGCTGACGTCTGTCTCTCTCTCACTAGCCTGTCATTTCAGCAGATTTGGCAACAGAGTGGAAATACATTTCCAGGATGATTTGCCACTCACTAGCCATATGTATATGTTATGTATTGTTTTATATATAAGTGTATAACATATATATGTTACCAATTACATTTTTCCAGAAACCTTAAACACGGAGCCTTCAATCTCGTCTTCAGTCTCGTCTTCAGTCTCGTCAGGAGAGTTGGAGAGGTATGGAGGAGCCCAAGAGGCCCGTGAAGGTGTTCAAACCGTCCCGAAGAAGCAATACTTCCTCCTCCAAACCCAAGAGAGAACGTGCAAAAGCCACCCGACAAAGTAAGGAGGGTGTCACCAAGGTGAAGGATGAGTGTCAGGGTGACCATAGCGGTGGCAGGACCAGTACCAGCAGCCCACAGGGTCAGGGGAGAGGAAAAGCCCGGAGGCAGACGCTAAAAGGCAAAAATCCAGGCCGAAACTTGAGTAAAGATGCAGGAGCCACAGCACTGGCCAGCACACCCGAGGAGAGCTTGACACAGAACATCCTCACAGCCAAACACAAGACGCCTGGTGAGACAATACAGACACGTTCTCTAGTTTCAGCGTGATTTATTAGTCAGCCAATAAACTGTCAATATACCTCTCTGTTCTGAGACAATCAGTCTTAGCCGATAAACTAGACTGCGAGGCCAGTTAACAGCATCTGCTTCCAAGTCCATTTATCTCCTTTACTTTAAATGTGTCCAATTAATCTGTTTTCATATGTTCATGTGGATTTTAAATATTTTCTAATGGTTGGGATATATTGCATCTTTTCTTTTAAATTCCAGTTGTGGAGGCAGGTAGACAAAGGGGTGAGTCTGTAGCAGAGGTAACAGAGGTGGGAAATCTGACCTCTGACCAGCAGCTGGGACTCAAACAGGCTGAGGAAAGACTTCAGAGAGACTATATTCACAGACTGCTAAAGGTCAGACATACCACTCATGAAGTCAGACAATAGCTGATAGATCTTGTTATAACAGATAAGAGAATTATGAGTGTTATCCCTGTGACCGATAACATGAGTTTAGGGATTTTAAATGAGCCTGAAGTGTAGAAACAAGGTGTAAACTTTAAACAGATAAACATGGGACTAGCTTGATCACTTGCTAATCTTGTGTGTGCAAAATTATAGCCAATATTTTAACTGTTTAACAGAAATACCACTTTCACATTTCACAAGGGTATGACTCTGTTTACTGCCGTTGTATTACTGTAAACATAATGTTGGTTATTTCTAACTGGAAGATAAGTTCAAATGATTTGGTTTTACACATTCAACAGGACATTAAACCCAGAACATTAGTTTAGGGTTGAGAATATGAATGTTCACACTCTCAGTGTGATTTTGAATAATATAGTGGATGTCACCTGTCACCTCGGTCTGTGGGTTGTGTGAGGAGATGTCCTGCATTGTGATGGTTTCTGTGTCGTATTCCACAGCAATCTCCAGAATACCCAAATTTCCAGTATCTATGCAAACTGTGTTCAGTCCACGTTGAGAACATCCCAGGTGCTTACAGGCACATCAAAGAGAAACGACACAAGAAGAACATGACGGTGAGAACATCCACCCAATGCTTAATTCTGTGCCTGAAAGTTCAATATGATCCCTAACTGAGTCTCATAAACTAGTGAGCTAGGCAGCACTGGATGGATTCTTTGGGGTATTTGTCATTTGTTTTGCTCATGCTGTTTAGATGACAGCTCACTACACTTGGCCTGATCAGTGAATGATTCACTCTTTGAAGGTATAAAGCACACATTCTGCCCTTGTGATGTTCATGTTTATGTGTCTTTGCAGGAAAAACAGGAAGAGAATGAGTTGAGAGCGCTTCCTTCTCCCTCTCCCTCCCAGCTGAGGGCACTAGACTCCATCGTGTTGGAGATGGCAGAACTGCACGGCATCTCAGAGGAAGACTTTCAGCTGAGGCGGGCAGTGGTGCTCCGTATGGAGGAGATTATACAGAAACAGCTCACAGGTATGAGACTAACACAACCTCCCCTGCCTCACAGGAAGTGTCATCCTTATATGATTTCATTCAATGTGAATAATCCTCCACAACTGAACAGGAACTGGCCTGCTGATGTAAACACTTTTGGCTGCTGGTGACCTCCACATGATCCCTGAACACTTCCTGTTTGGTGAAAATTGTACACAGCACGTCATGTGGTCTCAGACAGTCCAGACCCTGTCACTGGTGGCAGATATAATATGGACATATAGATATATAGACATATAGACCTTCTCTCAAGCATGTCTATGAGGTCCACAATGCTATAGAATGTTCCCTTTGTCATTTTTGTAATGGTGCCCACAAGCACCCCTGTTATGGCTACTGTCTGCCCAAAGCACAAATCTGTCAACTTCCTGTTCAACTTCTCAGCAACTTCTCATTCATGCACTTTCTAACCAAAGCTTTTACAGTAATTATGAACCTGTTGTAAAAGAAACTCTGTTGTAGAAGACACTTTATAGGGCAGAATGGATCATTAGAAACCATAGTTTCTCGGCCTGTTTTTTGTAGCTGTGAATTAGGTTCAGAATTCAAGAAAGTCATGTATCTCTCTCTCGCTCTCTTTCATACAGAGTGTTCTCTCCACCTGTATGGTTCCTCCCTCACACGATTCGCCTTCAAAACAAGTGACATCAACATCGATGTGTCTTACCCCTCCACTGTGAGTGTGAATATAATTCCACATGTGACTTCCTCTGCTGCACTAATGTGTTTTACTGCCCATCAGTAAACGATCACATGTGTTCTGCAGATGACTCAACCAGACGTGTTGATCCGGGTGCTGGAGATCTTAAAGAACAGTGGTTAGTTCACCTTCATTCACCTCAAAACATAACCAACCTTCTCGAGTGTAAGACGGGTAAAGACAGTTCTGTTCAAATCACCTCTTACACTTTGGGTAGAGCATTTTATTTATAAACAGATTTACGTTTAGGTAGAACTACAATATTTAGGTAGTTCACTCCACAATTAAATGACTCCAGATTTAAAAACGTTGCAGTGGCCTGTAAAAGTTTTGAGAGTTCAGTTTAACTTGAGTGTTACTTTTGTTTCCAGTGGAGTTTGTGGAGGTGGAGTCTGATTTTCATGCCAAAGTCCCTGTCGTCTTCTGCAAGGATGTGACAAGGTTGGCTTTACTACACAAATAAAACAGACATGCACATTTTGACAAGCATATTAAAGTGGATATTCATAACTGATGCAAGTTGTTCTTTGTCTCTGTAGTGGGTTGATGTGCAAAGTGAGTGCAGGAAATGCTGTTGCATGCCTTACCAACAATTACCTCGCAGCTTTGGCTGCACTGGAGCCAAGACTAGTGCCTCTGGTGCTGGCATTGCGTTACTGGGCTCATGTACGACTCACTGACACACTTAGACCAGAGATCTGTCTGCTGTGCTGGAGGTCTAATGTGTGTGTTTGTGTGTGTGTGTAGTTGTGTCACATTGACTGTCAGGCAGAAGGTGGAATCCCGTCGTACTCTCTCTCTCTGATGGTGGTCTTCTTCCTGCAGCAGAGACAGAAGCCCATCCTACCTGTTTATCTGGGAACTTGGGTAAAAACTGTTTTGATGTTGTATATTGTAAATGTCTGCTTTAGCTATGTGCTGTATTGTTTATGATGAATTATTTCTGTTTGAAAAAAGTACTTGCAGAGTTATTTTATAGAAGAGAAATAGTGATGTGCATGTATGGTGACCCATACTCTGAAATTGTCCTCTGCATTTAACTCATCCAGTTAGTGCACACACACTGGAACAGTGAGTAGTAAACACACACCCAGAGCAGTAAGCAGCACTGTAGCACCCGGGGAGCAATAGGGGTAAGGTGCCTTGCTCAAGGGCACCTTAGTTATTTCCCGCCAGCATTGGGGATCGAACCTACGACCTTTGTTTACAAGTCCAGTGTTAACCAGTAGGCTGCATATGAAAAGTTTATGGATGTAACGGAACCACACTGATGAGTAATGTCATATTGACATTTCTCAGATTATAAACTAAGTGTTGTGAATCGGGGTAAGGTAAGGAGATAGTTTTGAGCACTTATCTGTGGATTAGCAGTACTCTTAGTAATGCATAACTTAGCACCAGTAAAAATATTTTTGTATTTCCGTGTAGTTTTTGAGAGATTTGCTTTGATTATCTGTTGTGTGATCAGATCAAGGGCTTCGACATAAAGCGAGTGGATGAGTATCACCTGACAGGAACAGAATCGGGTCTGTTTGTGGGCTGGGAACACAGACCTGCTCCTTCAGGTGAGGGCAAGGGCAAACCTGAGCCCAAGAGCCCCACAGAGAAGACAGAGAAAAGGGGAGAACATACTACGGGCAAGGTGAGCATCCAACATGAGTTAAGGAAAGAATAGGACTGATATTAGATATGACTGATATGATATTAGAAAAAGTGTGATATGCAGTAACTTGCTAAACATTGAGATAATACTTAATAGTTTGTAAAATTAACATAAATTGCGTTAATCATTTTAAATGGAAAATCTGTTTGTTTTTAGGCTCGTTTGACTCGGGAACAGTCAGAAGGTGCGTCTCTGGGGCAGCTGTGGCTGGAACTGCTGCGGTTCTACACGCTGGAGTTCGCTCTGGAGGAATACATCATCAGCATCCGTCTGAAAGAGCTGTTGCCACGGGAACTAAAGAACTGGCCTCGCCGGAGACTTGCCATTGAGGGTGAGAAAGAGAGGGGGGGGACAGATGGAGAGGCTGTTTTGAGCTCTGCTGTAGTTAAGACATAGATTGATGTAAACGATTTCAGAGAAACTCAAAGTAACAGTTATGTAAGTTAACTTGTTGTGTAATGTGATTGTTTCAGACCCGTTTGCATTGAAGAGGAATGTGGCTCGCAGTCTGAACAGTCAGATGGTGTTTGAGTACATACAGGAACGCTTCCGCACAGCATACAAGTACTTCGCCCGCCCTCAGAACCAGAGCCAGAACAGAACCAACAGCAGCCGCAGCTCACAGAGAAAGAAATCCAGACGCCACAGCGACACTCACTCGCACGCTCACAACAGGAGGGCCAAACCTGAGAGCCAGAAGCACAAGAACACTGGGGCTCACGGCAGGGGGGAGGAGGACAGAGAGAGCAGTGATGAGGAGGATGATGATGAGTGTCTGAGAGGCGGTTTCAGAAGACTCCTGGTGAATGATGCTCTGCTGGACGCAGGGCTGCTGGGTGATGTCCCATCCTCTTCTGCTCAGAATGGCCAGCTGATGGACAGTGATGAGGAGCAGCTGAAGGAGCCTGAGCAGGACAGCACTGATTGTGAGGACATCCACTATGTGTTTGACAGGATGATCTTCACTGGAGGAAAGGTGAGGAGAAAAGTCCTGCCAACACTGCAGGTTCACACTCCATCACTGAAGATGATGCGAGCGACTCATGTAAAACTCTCCACCATCATGACAGGCTGCTGTAGGTGTTTGCTAAGGGTTGCTAGGGTAATATCAGATCTGTCTGTCATGTGCTTCTGTCTGGATTTTTCTAGATAAGTCACATGCAAGTCATTTAGTTGTTATAAGTCCAGAAACATGTCACACTTTAGAGTCTTAAAAGGCAACGCAGTAATGCATAAAATGCTGTATGTGGTTGGTTTGCTTTGCAGCCTCCAACAGTCGTGTGCAGCATCTGTAAGAGAGACGGCCACCTGAAGGACGAGTGTCCTGAAGACTTTAAAAAGATAGAGCTGAAGCCCCTGCCGGCCATGACTAAGCACTTCCGAGACATCCTGGATGACCTGTGTCTGCTGTGCTACCGTAAGAGCTCCATCATATATCACACACCAGCCCATCTCATAGAGAAATCACACACCAGCCCATCTCAGACAGAAATCCCACATCAGCCCAAATGTCTGTTCTTCAGCCACCGATCCAAACACTGTGCTTGTGTTTGCAGGAGAACTGTCACCGTCTGTCGGAGAGCAGCAGAAGAGAGAGCAGATCCTGGCCAGTCTGGAGCGCTTCATCAGAAAAGAGTATAACGGTGTGTTCACACACATACACACAACACAGAAAACCTGCAGTGGAAACAGGTTTACATCACCTAAAACATATCAGTCTGCAAAATAACGCATCCACATGACCTTTAATATTGTCTGATGTTACGGAGTTGTGGCTGGTGAGTCTGAACTGCCAATGTTTGAACTTCACTGATTTTGATGGAGTTTGTTGGTCTGTTTCTCCTCAGATAAGGCCCAGCTCTGTCTGTTTGGCTCTTCTAAGAATGGCTTTGGGTTTCGTGACAGTGACCTGGACATATGTATGACACTGGATGGTCATGACACAGCAGAGGTATTTATCTGGGGCTGGTTTAACACCCATTACACTCTTGACCAATAAACCTCTTTCCTCGGGTGTAAACAAACAAAAGCTGCTTCTGACCTCAGAACAGTGCCTTGTTTTCTGGTTTAAGTAATTACAAGTAGTCTGTAAGCTGTTGACATTTTCTCTGCTTGTCAGGTGTTGTGAGGAGTCTCCAGGTTTTAAAGGTGCTATAGCATGAAAGTTTGTGTTTTATTTCTTTGTCTACGTCTCTGAACAGAAACTGAACTGTAAGGAGATCATTGAGGCTCTGGCGAAGGTTCTGAAGAAACACACAGGTACATAAGAGATGTCACACACTGAGCTCTGTATGGAGTCATTCTCCTGATGCTTTACGTTTCTATGGATCAGGTTTGAGAAACATCCTGCCTATCACAACTGCTAAAGTGCCTATAGTGAAGTTTGAACACAGGCAGAGTGGACTGGAGGGAGACATCAGCCTGTACAACACACTGGTGAGACACACACACACAGACACTTTATAAACAGTACTGTCTACTGTAATGTGTTTAAGAAATGATGTAATGACTGTATGTAGTTATTTCTCAGTCTCTTTATTCTCATATATATCTCATATTTTATGCAGTATCAAAAAAAACAGGAAACACTCATTTCTAATATGAAACTCTAATTTCTAATTCTAATCTCATGATTTTAGCACAGTCTCTTCAAAAGATTTCAAGATGTGTTTAGTGCCAAGAGAGCTCCTAAAGGAGCCATTGTGTGCTGATAATTGTTCTTTGAATTGTAGACATATTTCCTGTATTTCTGTTTGTATATTAATGAAGAGGAGACCAAAAAAAAATATGGGTGGTCATTAAAACTTCACTAAAACAACAATTCTGGTGTTGACCCAAGTCTTCAAAACAGTCTATATCATGTTTTGTTAATTAGGCTCAACACAACACTTGGATGTTGGCCACATATGCTGCTATAGACCCTCGTGTGCAGTATCTGGGCTACACTATGAAAGTTTTTGCAAAGGTGAGAGCAGACATCACTTCTTTTGATGTCCTACGCAATCTATTTGAGCAGATCAGAACTGCCCCTCAAAGCATTATGTAATTGCTCCGCTCCAACCCAACTCAGGTTTGGATGTGTTTTCTTGCACTGAATCTGTGTGTGTGTTTCTCCAGCTCTGTGACATCGGTGACGCCTCCAGAGGAAGTCTCTCTTCCTATGCTTATATTCTCATGGTGCTCTACTTTCTCCAGCAGAGGAAACCTCCAGTCGTACCTGTGTTGCAGGAGGTACACACACCCGTACTGACAACTCTTTAGCTAAGAAGGTTCTCTGCTCTATTGAACGTTTCTTTTCATGGTGTGTTGGGGGTTCTGCAGATCTTTGATGGGAACTCGGCTCCTCAGAAGATGGTCGATGGCTGGAACGCTTTCTTCTTTGACGACCTCAATGCACTGGTGAGTGTTTCTTATAGCTGTGTGAAATGTGATGTAATAGTAATGAGCTTGTGGTTATTTCAGAATGTTATGTAATTAATGTTATGTTAAAGTGTTTGTGCAGTTCAGTTTTAACAAACTTTTTGTTGGACTTCGGAGGTTTTTACATGATGTCCACATGATTTAATTCCTATTTAAAAATGCCAAGAAACATACTTTAGGTCTCAGAAAATTTTATTTCTGTTTTGATGATTTCAAGACATAACCAGTGACCATGACAAACACTCAGCATGTTTCAGCTAACACGTCTGCATGTGTGCGCACGTCTGTGTGTGTTGTACACAGAAGCGTCGTCTTCCAGAACTTCACCAGAACAAAGAGACAGTTGGAGAGCTTTGGCTCGGCCTGCTGCGCTTCTACACAGAAGAGTTTGATTTTAAAGAGCATGTCATCTCCATCCGCCAGCACAAGCACCTCACCACCTTCGAGAAGCAGTGGACGTCCAAATGCATCGCAATCGAAGGTTTGAACCTCAGCTCTCTGACTTCTATTTCCATACGGTGTGCTTTCCGTAGCATGTAGCTGTGAATGAAACATCAGTGCTCTAAATCTGTCACATTCTATCTGGCTATGCTATAAGGCTAAAAGTAATATCGATACATTCTGTTCTTATGAGTGTTTGTTTTGAACAACAGATCCCTTTGACTTGAATCACAATCTTGGTGCTGGAGTCTCTCGAAAAAGTGAGCAGAAACTCTTAATCTCACTTTGTGTTATGCATACAGCAGTGACACTGAACATGTGCTTCATTGTGTCTGTTCTCTGCACAGTGACAAACTTCATAATGAAGGCTTTCATTAACGGCAGGAAACTCTTCGGCACTCCCTTTTACCCTCATCCTGGAACAGAACCTGTGAGTGACAAGAAACACTGAGTCTGAACAGAACTGTGCAGTTACCCTTCATCTGTCATTCCAGCTGAAGCCTGTGGCGTGATTCAAACTCTCTCTCTCTCAGGATTACTTCTTTGACTCTCAGGTGTTGACAGACGGTGAATTGGCTCCTAACGACCGCTGTTGTCGTATCTGTGGGAAGATCGGTCACTACATGAAGGATTGCCCAAAGAGACGCAGGTGAAAGATTAGTTATGTCAAAACATTTTGTTGTATAAATGAACAAGCCACTTTCCCTAACAATTTTACATCTATTCTAAGTCTGAGCACATGGTAAACAGAAAAATAAATGTTTGGAAAAATAAAAGCTTTTTTCGGAAAAAGATTGACAAACAATGACCCGTTTGAAAGCGACAGAATCTGGGAGTTGAATTTCCAAATTCAAAGCATCCAGTCGACCCTGAATTTCCAGAATCAATTCCGAATTTTTAAGAATAGATTCCAGATCATTAGAATTGCGATGCATCAAACAGCGACTTTTCCTCGCACCTTATTAGAAGGTGTAACTAGGAACACGATTTAAACCGTAATGACCTCACATCTGTATTCAGAATGAAGAAAAAGGAGAACGAGAGAGATGAGGAGGTGCATGAGGAGGACCGAGAGCGACGCTGTTTTCAGTGTGGGGACGTGGGTCATGTGAGGAGAGACTGTCCTGATTACAAACACCTGAGGCACAGAACAACACCTGCCCCAGGTACAGACACTGATGTCGTCACTGAAATATTTGCATACTAAATTGTAATTGGTGGTGGTGTTTACTTGTTTATGTGCATATTGTATATTACTGACAATCTCCCTGGCCTGTGATGCATCAGAGCAGTGTTGTGGTTTTGCAGTGTGTCCTGCAGGGGGCGGTGTTTAACAGTGACTGACTGATGTAGCAGTGTGTCCTGCAGGGGGCGGTGTTTTACAGTGACTGACTGTGATGCCTTTTGTATACAGTACCTCAGGTGGTACGGTCTGTGGCAAGCTCTCAGTCCATCCCCATCCCTCAGGGTACTTCAGCCCAGGATCGAGCCGGTCGGAACAGACAACCCTCTGAAAGTGTAAGAAATGCTCTGCTGACTCTGCTTTATATATATTTACAATGTTTTGTGCCACCAATAAAATTACTGCAAATATATTGTAAATATTTGATAATTACCCATTTGTTCTCTTACTCTCTGAAGTGTAAACTCAACTATAATCTGATTTTCCTTCTCTTCCCTTAGTCTGATACGCATCAGACTCCTCCATACTCCCCCCAGCTGTCTCCGTTCAGCCAAGGGTCCATCTCGCCCCAGAACAGCAAGCCTTCCTCCTCTTCCTCTTCTGGGCACACCAAACCCTCCCAACCCCAGCAGGTCCAGCTCCCCTTATTCAGCTTTCCACACTCCCACCCGAGCCAGTACCATGCCGGGCTGCCTGCACTGGCTCTGCTGCCCTCTCACCCGCAGCAGTCACCTTTGACCCCGGGCTCTTGGCCCGGTCACTGCCCCATCATCCAGAGCTCTGGGGCGTCCTCCACATCTGCTGGTTCCGCCCGACACACCTCCTCGCCAGGCGTTAAGTTTGCAGTGCGAGGAGGAGGTGGGTCTGGAGGCCGGCAGGCGGTGAGCTCCACCCCCATGAGCCTTAACGACCCCAGCGTTATTTTTGCCCAGCCTTCAGCGGGGCGGGTGGGCAGTTCTAGCAGAGATAGAAGACAACACTGGCACAATCACCATCTCAGTCCAGGGCCACTAGTGGCAAATGGCACAGTGGGAAACAAGACAGGTACACGGGTGCTGTTTTCACTGTGTGTGTGTGTTATTGTGTGGATATTTTGTGTTCAATAACATGACTGTGATGTGTGACTGATCACTCGTCAGTACAGTGACTGCAGTGTCTGTGTCAGATGTACATGTGGTGTGTGTGAGCAGGTAAGTGTCACTGGTGTGTCGGGTCACTGGGTGACGTCACCTCTGCAGACTTTACAGTAAGGTATTTGTTAACACTAGTTAATGAATTAGTAAACATGAATGATACTTCTGCAGCATTTATTATTTTTAGTCCATGTACATTTACAGCATTTACTGTTTTTACTACATCTGAAATAAATAAAAATGAAATGTTTCAACTAGTTAATGCACACTGAACTAACATAATGCAATTATTTAACAATAACAGAGGTTAATAAATGTTAAACCATTAGCTAATGCACTTACTAATGTTAACAAATGCATTTTTGTGAAGTGAAATGTTGTCAGATTTACACTATATAAAGGTGTATAATGATATTTTGTTTATATCATGTAAGATTTTGATGTCATTGTTAGAGTTGAAGGAGAACTGAATAATATCAAACAAATTATTTTTCTCTCTCAGGGTGAAAGGTCATGATTGCATGATTTATTTTTTTTAATGATTCTTGGGTTCACTCAATATTCTCTCTATTCTCTGTGCATCTAATGTTCACTCTCTTGTTTTCACTCTTTATATCTCTGTATGTCTCAGATTCTAGTTTCTCGTCTGGGTTTGGGGCTGTAAATCAGGGCTCTCATACCTGGGAACACAGCAGCACTGCTTCTTATTCACTGTCCCCATCATATATGTCCTACCATATGCCACCCTATCTTCAGCCGCCCAACAAACCCTTCATCTCACAGGGTACGTCCTCAGAGAAAACTCAAGTCTGCTTTGTGTTTGTTTGGTAATTTGTCTAGGGTATTTTTCTATGAATCTGTGTAACATGGTTCTGTCTATATGTAATTTATTTTGTTGCGCACTGAAAGCTGCAATCTGTAACTTTAATAATTTAAAAAAGTAAACACAATCTCCTTACCGCAATTCCCAATGGTAAGTTTATAATAATGGTGAATATTTTGAGCTGTTGAGTCTTCCTTTGACTTACATAAACATACATAAAGTAAAGTATGTAAAGTAACATGCAGTTTTATTGTTCAAACAGAGAGCGATGGAGAGGCAAAAGTTACAGGTTGCGGCTTGTGTTGTTCTTCAGGCCTCAGATGCTGGCCTGGCTGTAGATAATAACCCACAGTATTCTGTTTAATTACTGTTAACTTTGACCTACAACAGGCGTACTGAGAGATGACCTTCAACAACCCTTTATGTTGCCTGTCTTGCAGGTTCAGGGTTGGCCACACAACATTACCCGCTTGTTCAACACGGTCGCCATGGCAATCTGAACAACATTCAACAGAAGAAATGAAGTGACACTTTACTTTCTTACTGATGCCCAAGGTCCTTATTGGATAAAAGACTAACTTTTCATTATTTACCTTTGAGACTTTTTTAAATGAATTTTATCATTTTTGTACAGTTTTGTTTTATTTTGTTTTTGTGTTTATCATCACATTAATTTGTGATGCAAATTGTCAAATATTTTAATACCCCTGTTTTTGGAGGGGTCCAAAAAAGTGTTTTTATTTTGTGTAAAATAAGAATTGAAAACGAATTCACTTTATTTTCATTAGCTGTATTCCTATTTTGCTTGCATAAGGACAAAGGCTTTAGATGGGAAAATCAAACACGATGCCCAGTGAGAAAATGATGTAGTGCCAAAAATCTTCCCTACAGCAAACCAGGAAAACCACCAAAAAAAGAGCCAAAAAAATCAAGAATATACCAAAAAAATAAAGAGAGCAAACCAACACGATGCTGTGTGTTATTGTGTTTAAGGCCATTCTGTGCAGTTCTTCATCATACAGTCTGAGGCTACAGTTAACAGGATCAATGGTAAAATCTGCTTAATGACCTAAAAACTGTGTTAGGTTTTATTACTTTGTGTGTGTGTGTCCATTTGTTTACACTTTCACAGCCTGTCTTTTTCTCAATGTGGGAATGCAGAATTGCAGGTTATTGCAGCAGTTTAAAGTTATAATTTGACTGTTCTTTCACCTTTACACGCCTCTTACACCATGTCATTAATGAAGACAAGATTAGCGAGCAGAAGTGTCACTTCCCTTCATTTGTGCTGGATTTGTAGTTTCAGTGTGATATGTGAAGACATGTTTGAGGTCAGTCATTAACTGAAGGGAACATGTGAACTTTGAACTTTTACTCGAGTGTTTTTATAGAGCAGCGCTCAAAAGTGCCAGAACTTTCCTGATCTGGTTTAAACACTGTAACTATAGACAGCTGTCCATATTACAATGTCTTAAATGTGCAGATATTCACAGAAGCAGAACTAAATGTGTAATGTGTAACGTGAATGGGCACGTCAGACTTTCTGCTGTTGTTTCTCTGTCCTCCCACTTGAACCGATGCTTTTTAAAGAGCACCGGACCTGTGCTGCTTTTCTGTTCGTCTTAGAGTGAATATCTCACCATGTGGGCTTCTCTGGTGAATTTAGATGTGTTCACGGTGGGCCTGGCTTTGTTTCTAGGCTTTATCTTTCTGGTTCTGTATGAGATATTTTGGATTAATCTCTCCAGAGCCCAAACTCCTCCTGGGCCCAGACCTCTGCCTTTTGTGGGAGCCTTACCATATTTTTTGAAGAACCCAATGGTGAGTTTTGGTTGTAACATCAGGTTGTAACTGTGTGTTTTCATATGTGTGCAGTATTGTTAAAATGTTTTCTTACACTAGATAATCTGCATAGTGTTAATGAGTGATGTGATCTTTGAATTGTGTTGAAGGCTTGTAATTCTCCTGTGAGCAGATGGCTCAGTATGGAGAGATGTCCACTGTGCACCTGGGAAGGCAGCCAGTAATAATCCTGAATACGGTCCAGATCACCAAGGAAGCTCTGGTCCAGAATGCTTCATCTTTCTCTGGAAGACCAGTTGTGCCAGTTCTGGACTGGGTAACTGGTGGATACGGTCAGTAACACATTGTTCTGTACTTTGACATGTAGTAATCTGTAGCAGCAACAACTGTTTGCTAGGTGATCAGCAGGTGAAGATATTACCAAACTGCTTGGTATAATTAAAACTTTAATGTTGAAAACAGATACCAGACATTGCAGGCGAGCTCAAATCATGTTAAATATGCTAAAAGTAGGCAACTGAAAAACACATTTTTTATTAACACAAGACATCTGTTTTTAAAGACTAATTTGTTATGGTGTAATATGGTGCAAACATTAGGCAACTAACATAGTCTGACAATTGTGAGAATTTGTTATGACCTGCTTTCTCTAACAGAAAATGCTGTGTCTCCAATGCGTAGAAGATTAATGTTTTTCCTGCAATGTTTGTCTCCTGTAAAAAAAGCCAGTTAGTGACATTTGACACATTCCTAATCTTAAACTTCCTAATCTTGACAGGAAGGCAGGAGGGCACAAACAGAATTGCCTGGATGAGCCTTCTATGGCAATAGGGAGTTAAGATTCTTATTTTTATCCACCCTAATGTTTCTGCGTGTTCTTCTCAGGTATAGTAATGGCCACATTTGGTCACTCTTGGAGGCAGCAGAGAAGGTTTGCTCTTCACACTCACAGGAACTTTGGCCTGGGGAAGAAATCAGTGGAGGAACGTGTTAGGGAAGAAGGACGTTACCTGATCACTGAAATGCTCAAATCAGAAGGTTTTGGATTTGAGTCTGTTTCTGGATATGTTCTTCAGTGTTATGCTATGTATTTTTGTTGTTGTAGACATGCCATTTGACCCCCAACCTACCATCCAGAATGCAGTTTCCAACATTATCTGCTCCATCGTGTTTGGAGATCGCTTCGACTACGATAACAAGCGCTTTACATACCTTCTGAAGATCCTCAATGAAAACATCATGCTGGCCGGGTCACTCATTGGACAGGTATAAGCAGGTAACGCTGTGTTCAAGGCAAACATACTGCCCTAAACTCTGCTACATTTACAGACAGCTACATGTTCTAATGTCACTATAATAAATGACATGATTTTTTCAGATGCTAGGTTTTATCTCAACACATTTGCTCACATGTAGTGTTATTGGTTCAAAATCTTAATGCATGTACACGCTAGAAAGATCTGTAAATACAGGGCACAATATGCTGGATTCATATGAAGGAATGTTCTGGATTAATTTTGAATTTTGCACTGCATTGTGTTTTAGGTTGGCAGAAAATTACCTGTACATTTTCCATGTACTCACTTTACTAGTGAGAACGCAAAAGTTTAAAATGTAAAGCTCTTTAAGTGAACTCTTAATAATGAAAATACAATCATAAGTAACACTGGGAGAGTTACTTATGAGAGCAAATGTAGCCTCATATAGAGGTTGCTTGTAGATGTGTTGTCATGGTTACCACTGTCAGCATCAACAACAACCATCCAGAAAGCATGTAGATGAGAAAACTTTGGACAAACTGATTCTGATTCATTATCCATTTGTCTGTCCTCCAGATTTTTAACTTGTTTCCCTTCATCAAACACTTTCCTGGACCACACCAGAAGATCTATCAGAAGAGCTGAAAGGTTTTATCAGAGAAGCAGTTGAGGAACACAGAGAAACTCTGGATCCAGACAACCCTTGAGACTTCATTGATGCCTACCTGCTGGAGATGGAGAAGGTGAGACATCAGCTTAATACTCCAGCACCTGTTCCACCTTACAGCTGAGTTTAACTCCAACCCTAATCATTCCTTCTGAAGCAGCCAAACAGGGTCTTACATGGAAAAGTACAGGGAGTTTGTTTGATCAGTTTTCGGTAGATTGAGAAATGGACCTGAATTATGTTTCCTTGGAGCAGCAAAAGTCCAACAAAGACTCAACGTTTCATGAGATGAACATGGTGATGTCTGTAAGTGATCTGTTTATGGCCGGAACCGACACCACGACGACCACCATCAGATGGGGGCTGATCTTCTTGAGCCACAACCCAGATGTTCAAGGTGAAACATTATAACATTGTCAGTAATAAGGTAGATAAGCATGATTCCAGTGTGCTGATGTGTGAATATTCATTATCTTACCTAAACCTTCTTTCTGTGGAGATGTAGCATAATGTCTCACGTAGAACTAATAGTGTTTTAAAGGAAATACAGATTAGAATTTAATAGGATTTTAAAGCCACATAATGGCTTTGTGTGAGACTGTTACTGTACTAGTCCCCAACATTCGCACTATAGCTGGACAAAACTGAAATAATGTTGTGTTTTGACAGAGCGTTGTCATAAGGAGATAGTTCAGGTGTTGGGTTATGACTGTTTGCCAAGCATGGATGATCGTGACAAACTCCCATACATGTATGCTACTGTACATGAGATTCAGTGCTGTGCCAACATCGCACCTCTTGGTGGAGTTCACGAAACCACTCAGCCTGCCAAACTCCGAGGATACGACATTCCCAAAGTAATAAAGCTGCAGATGGATGGATGAGAGTGTTCAAGAGCTGCTGTTAAACTCTTTCCATTGTGAAACAATGTGCTCTAACAAACCCTGTGTCTTTCTAGGGAACTCAGATCATGACAAACTTAACAGCAATTTTAAGTGATGAGGCGCACTGGAAATATCCCCACACTTTCAACCCAAAGAATTTCTTAGATGGTAATAGATATTTCTACAAACCAGAGTCTTTCCTGCCATTCTCCTTGGGTGAGGCAACACCTCTGTGTGACTGTTACATAAGTAGATGTGACCAAAAGCAACAGCTGATATTGTATTGAATCTCCATTCATCAGGTCCAAGGGTTTGTCCAGGTGAGACCTTAGTGAAGACGGAGCTCTTCCTCTTCATCACTTATCTTCTACAGCAGATTCCGTTCTCGTGGCCAGCAGGTGTGCAGAGCCCACACATGGATGGGGTTGTTGGGATGGTCCGTTCTCCTCGGCTGTTCAGCATCATCTGCCACAGCAGAGCTACAGAGTGATCAACAGTAACATTTAAAAAACATCTCAACAATGTTGAGTTGGAGTTCTTCAAGCTGTTGTACGTGTGGACATAACTCTGTGTCTGACAGTAAAGTTGTCATATCACAGTTAAATAAAGTTAGAAGAGGTTGTAATATTACTTAAAATACTGGAACTACTAGTTAAAGTTACGGTCTATTAAGGGTGTCACAGATACTGTAATCTGTTGAATTTACATTTTTCTTCACTATAAATTACTGCAGTGCTGTAATACTGCTGTAACTGAGTCTTTCTCATGATGTAATCTGTACGACTACAAACACGTCTGTGCAGGTCTAGTCTTGATGGTGTCTTGCAGGCAACGCTAGTACAGCACTAGTACAGCACTAGTACAGCACTAGTACAGCACTAGTACAGCACTAGTAGTACAGCGCTAATACAACGCTACAACTAAGAAATTGAGAAATTGTGATGCTGGTTGTGTTGCATCATATTAAACATTCTGATGCGTCATGGTATCATGTGCTTGTACGAATCATCAGTACACATGCCAGAGAATACACGAACATTTTAAAGTTTACATTTTACTGTAATGCAAATAGTTTTACATATATGAAATGTTTTATTTAATAAGCATTTGGATGACTCATGAAAACATGGCCCAAAAGTCACATTTCAGCCCAAAATGGAAAAAAAAACAATATAAATAAAGTAGTTCAAAGTTTTTTGTTTTGTCATTACTTTCATAACAGAAAATTTTCTGAAGGTTTTCTTCATATTCATTCATCTGAGTAGAGCATGTTTAATTTTATTTAGTAAAGTGTACATGTTGATATATCACAGAGCTCCTTAAATATGTTTCCTTAAATATACAAGTTTTGTTAATGTAAAAAAATAAAAGAAATATGAAAGAAAGATTCAGAATTGCAATTCCATTGATTTGTGGTACAATTAAAATATTTGAATTTATAATGTCAGCTGTTTTCATTTTCACTGTTCTTATTTTATTTTAGTACCTTATATGTACATTTAGTTGCAATAAAATGAGGTATCGCATGAAGTTGCATAAAATTGTATCACTAAATACTGTGATTCTTTACCTTTGACACTGTTCTGTATTTTCACCTTTACACACCTAACAGATGATGTGAAAAAACCAGGGAGCAGAACTGTTCATTACTAACAGCTGTTCTGATGTTTAGTGAGATCAGATTTTATTCACTGAAATCATCCAGGTACCTTTAACATGTATTTTCCTTAGCAGTGGGACAGAATACTTGAAACCATGTGAACTTTTGAAGTATTTTCTTCTTTAGGAAAAAGGGCCTGTTTTCCCTTAAGTAGCTACAGACTGAAACATCTGAATGAAAGTTCATGTGTTTGACATAGTTCACATATGTTTATTGGTTATGTACTTATTAATGTTGTTTGTTACTTTATAGTTGATGTTGGGAGGAAGACGTATAGATACATAACACAACAGAGCTGAAAGAGTTAATTCCACATGATATGTTTGGCACTCCCACTCCCGTCAGTGTCTCCACCCCATTCCAGTTTAAACAGCGCAAAGGTTGCCTTAAGCTTTTGTGTTTGTCTTGAAATGAGTGTGCTGGAATGGGGACTTCTCTGATGAATTTAGACCTGAGCGCTGTGGGCCTGGCTTTGGTTCTGGGCTTGTTTTTTCTGGTTCTGTCTGAGGTGATGAGGATCCATTTCTCCAGAGCTCAAACTCCACCTGGGCCCAGACCTCTGCCTTTTGTGGGAACATTGCCATATTTTATAAAGGACCCAATGAGATCTATCAGATCAGTGAGTCTTTGCTGTGTTACTGTTTATATTCTTTATCTACATCTAAATCACCTTCTGAAATGAATCTTGATTTTATAACAGATGTGTTCAGTATGTGGTAACATCTAAAATTCCCTTAAACGTTTTATACATACAAATATTACTGTAGTATTGTCTGTGTTTGAAACCAGTTTATAGTTGCATTTTAAATATTTTTTGAGCAGACCATTCAGTATGGAGAGATGACCACCATCTACCTAGGAAAGAAACCAGCAATAATCCTGAATACACTCCAGATCACCAAGGAAGCCCTGGTCCAGGAGGCTTCATCTTTTTCTGGAAGACCAGCTTTACCTCTTATAGAATGGATAACTAATGGACTTGGTCAGTAAGGCAATGCTCTGATGTTTTGGAAGTCTTGATGTCATACTGTTAATTGATTTGACTAGGAGCCTAATTAAAAGCTATCAAGCTATGGCATCTTGTTAACTAGATGTTTAGCAAACAGGCAGTGTGAACATTCTTGCTCCACATTTTTGTGGAGCCTTTTGATCCACTTTCATTATATGGAGACGAACACTGGGAACATCTACTGTGAAGCAGATGAAAGTTTTCTTTTCTTCTCAGGTATAGTAATGGTCACATTTGGTCACTCTTGGAGGCAGCAGAGAAGGTTTGCTCTTCACACTCTCAGGAACTTTGGCCTGGGGAGGAAATCACTGGAGGAACGTGTAGTGGAAGAAGGACGTTACCTGATCACTGAAATGCTCAAATCAGAAGGTGTGAGATGTTCTATGTAGACTCGTTCCTGAAGGTCTGGGTGCAAAAAATATGTTGTATTCATATTCATATATGGTGTATGACAATAAATATGCCAGTGTTAGCTCACTCATGTTGCATTGGCTATAATCGTGCTTTTACATGTTGATGTATTATTTTCTTTGTTAAAGGCACAGCATTTGACCCCCGACATACCATCCAGAATGCAGTTTCCAACATTATCTGCTCCATCGTGTTTGGCGATCGCTTTGACTATGATAACAAGCGCTTCGCATACCTTCTGAAGATCCTCAGTGAAAACATCATGCTTTCAGGGTCACCTGCAGGACAAGTATATAAACAGCCTCTAATTGTTGGACTGTAAACTGTGTCATCTCTTTTTTGAATGTTTTGGTTGTTTTATTGTTTTGCATTCAGGGTTCCAGTGGTCATGTTAAAACTGTGAGCAGGCCTTGATCTGATGGAGGTTTGTCTGTTTCAGATTTTTAATCTAGTTCCCTTCATCAAGCACTTTCCTGGACCACACCAGAAGATCTTTCAGAATGCCACTGAGTTACTGGGTTTCATTCGGGAAGAAGTTAAAAAACACAGAGAAACTTTGGATCCAGACAACCCAAGAGACTTCCTTGATGCCTACCTGCTGGAAATGGAAAAAGTGAGATGCTGGCATGACAAACTCAAGCTCTCAGAAGTTTTCATATGTATCCCTGTATTTGAAACCAGATCTAGTTTAGTTCTAGTTTAAATAAACCAATGATGACTTGTTTTATCCCGGTTTAGCAAAAGTCACATGAAGACTCCACGTTTCATGAGGAGAACATGGTTATGTCAACAGCTGATCTCTTCTTGGCTGGAACTGACACAACAGCAACAACCATCAGATGGGGTCTTATCTTTTTGATGGAACAACCAGATGTACAAGGTGATGATAAGGTTAACATTATCAGTACAAGAAAACTCTACTTTTGGGCTTCCAAGCTGGGATACAGCCCAGACGCATTTCATCCAGTAATGACACCCCTGGTTTAGAAGTTTAATGTCTGGCTTGGCCTGCAGGTAAACAAGCCTCTCATGATATTTTATATGGTTCTCCTGTCAATCCCTCTCATGTAATGCAGTAATATCTTTTGAATTCACTTTCGTCACAGAGCGTTGTCATAAGGAGATAGTTCAGGTGTTGGGTTATGACCGTTGGCCTAGCATGGAGGATCGTGACAAACTTCCATACACGTATGCTACTGTACATGAGATTCAGCGCTGTGCCAACATTGTTCCTCTTGGTGTAGTCCATGAAACCACTCAGCCAACAAAACTCAGAGGATACAACATTCCAAAGGTAAAAAAAAAAATGAATAATTGAATATATGTATGCAGCTGTGGTGGTCTGATGTTACTGGTTTGACCTGGACTTTGAGATTCATCTATACAATGTCCCTCATACCCTAACAGACCTCAGCACATATTCAGATCTTTTCTATGCAGGGAACTATGATCGCGACAAACATCACAGCAATCTTCAGTGAGAAGCAGCACTGGAAGTTTCCAAACACTTTCAACCCTGAGAATTTCTTAGATGAGAATGGACATTTCTACAGGCCAGAGGCGTTCATAGCTTTCTCCCTTGGTTAGTCATTTGCTTCTGGTTTTATTGTCAGATTTGACAGTAGCAGAATCAGCGATGTTGATGTTTAATGTTCATTCTTCAGGTCCAAGGGTTTGTCTCGGAGAAACTCTGGCCAGGATGGAGCTCTTCCTCTTCATCACATCTCTCCTACAGCAGATCCATTTCTCCTGGCCACCGAACTCACAGAGTCTGGATATGGATGGAATCACAGGAATTCTGCGACACCCTCATCCCTTCAAAATCACTTGCCGCAGCAGAGACGCCAAAGAGTGACCCAGTAACCCAGTGACCCAAAACAGGTACAGCAGAAAACTTCAGCACACCAGCAAGATCAGAAGTGTTATTAGGTATTTGTGAGGCGATTCACTGTTGTCAGATATTATAGCCACATTCAACAGTTTTCATCTGGTGCTTTAAAGACAACATCAGTTGACAGTTTGTCTTATAAATGTTGGAGGTCCTAAAGGTGCTGCGTAAATATAGCTCAGCTAAAAACTGCAATCGGTAGCTTCTGCCCCTCTATTGCCATCTCTGTTTGAAACATAAAATTGCAGGGTATTTGCAAAGCCACACTCCCCAGTTCTCAGTTTCACTCTAAATAACATAAAACATAAAACTACTGCTGTAAGCTACAAGACCATCCTCAGACCATCCACCATCCTCAGCACTGAACATATGTAATAGTAGCTGAATCTTCTTTAAGTTTACAGACAGACATTTCCTGCAAAACCAGACCTGTTCACTTATAATAATTCTAATCATTATTATAAACTTACTGATGAGATAACACTGTTGTGTTTCACACCGATCTGTTGTGCTTGGTCACAACTGATTTCATTCATTTTTAACCAAAAACGTTTTGGATTGCAGCTTTAAAGTCATCATGAAAACAAAATGTACAATTCTTATTGTTATGGATAACTGCAGTGTTTTTTATAAATGATTTATCCCTGCATGTCATTATTTTTTTAATTCATGTGCCCTCACAAACAACTTCATGACTTGTCTCAGCGTGAGGGTGGGACAATATTGACTGTCCAATGGCTGAGCAGTTTCAACTTCTAACGATCCAATCAGTTCCTGAAGAATGAAATAAAATTTTATTCTCATTCCAAATGCTGTCTCCCTCAGATATGTGTCACCATGGGGAAGGAAAGACCATCACAACTTGTTTCATGGCGACTTTAACTTTGTGAAGAGGAATTCAAAACTGTATTGTGTTGAGTCATTATAATGTTGTCATTCTGCAGTAACTATTAATTTTATTAAAATGTAGAAGATGTAGAACTGGTTCACTCAATGGATCATGTGACTGTGTTCATATTATTACATACGCAAAATACAGTATCTTACCGCAGTGTAAGGTCACCTTTAGTGACCTTCAGTTAGTGTGTGTGATTGTTTTCTATCAGGATAAATGACCTGCACTGTGTGTTACACTCTGAGTGTGTTACTGAGTCTCTGCAGTGGAGACTGCTAATTGAATCTGTATTTTAATTCCAGCTCTATTCCAGCTCTAGATACAGGGAGATACAAACAGGTAGAAGTGGGATAATTACCCACAGAAGCAGTTAATTCAGTGTTCTGCATGTTGGACTCAAACTGAGCTTCTGATGGGATTGTAGTGGTCAAATGAAGGGCCCAGGGTGGAGTCAGAACCAGGGTCTGTTAGTGGCAGTAGTTTCCTATTTCGTCTGATTTGTGCAAATGAAAGGCGTGAAAGTGTCTTAATGGATCTGGAAACAGCTCATTCTGGGATGCATCAGTAGTCCCAGCACATCCCCATGTTTCTGCCTTTCTAAACGGCTTAACCGGCTGAAGTGTGAAAGTCAGACAGCTAATTCTGATCTTAATGATCAACATGCGATCCAGATCGCACAGCTTCAAATCCTTTTAAAAGCATCAAATCACACAGAGACACAGAGAAGGTGAGGAAACATTCATCAAACAGCACAAAGGTGTGTGTGTGTGCAGAAGTCCCTCAGATATTTCTTCATTCATCACAAGCTCTTCCTGGTTGTACATCATTATTAACGTCCTCTGTCAAGGGTGAGTGTTCACAAGTCTTTCATACTTGCTGAAGGTCAAGCTCCGGTGTTTCTCTCAGTCTTCAAACAGACGCTGACCTGATTTGAGAATTACCTGTAGTTCTCTCAACATCACTTGTTTTCTCTTACAATAAAAGATGGTTGCTAGAAAGATCTGGAACATGTCCGCTGTGACATCATTATTTAAAGAGCATTTTGTCTAACCTTCATAAAGAGGTAATGTTCATTCATCCCAGGCCGTGTGTTTGGGTGAGAAATGTAGCAGGACGCCAGGGTTCAGTTAGAAGCTCAGGAGGTGATGGAGCAGTACACTTTCATTTTCCTGAAGGTCATCTGATCTACACAATACAGGAAGAAGCAGCATTTTTATAATTAATCACATTATTTTTAAATGACACATCCCCAACCCTGAAAATGTACATTCTGAGTTTCTCATTTCTAATTGCAGCATTGTTGTGACACTCATGTTATAAATACATTCCCCATGTGACTTGACAACAAGTGGTTCATTCAGAAGTATGTCAGTATGGAATTTAAATGTTGTCTTTGAAATTGGCTTTGGAATATTTTTGTTGTATTACTGAGATATGAACGAGAAGAAATGAACATATATAATACAGCTGCCCTGTTACACATGTCTGGATTTATCATTTCAGATTTTGAGTCCTCAAGTAGTTGACCTAGAAACAATGGGGAGAAAAGACAGTGAAGAGCAGAGGAGGAGGAAACAGAAGGGTCGCATAGTCAACATGCGATGCTGAAATGCACATAATGCTGCTGTTTTTTTAAAACCCGGCTTTCTGTGCTTGGAAACCCTGTGGTGTTGTCACCTAAGACCAGTTGGAAACATCTCACATTCACAATACACACAAACATCAGTTAATATTATCTTCTCTCACCAGCAGCTGCTGTAGGTCTTTTCTTAGGGCAACATATACACTGCTGTTTACATGACCTCAATCAGTACATGAATAATGGGAATCTCATCACAGAGATGCTGAGAATTATAACAATAGAAATCATTTTGTCCTTCAGGTTTCATTTTGTCTTCATTTTGACACCCATGTGAGGGTTCACACATTCAGGTAAAAATGAGGATCCTGCAACTACACAGATGTTGAATGTTGAGAGAGCGTGACCCGTGACACATTGCCTTCTCTCTGTGTCATCTGATGATGGCGTGTGAATGTGCTGGTGATAAAGCAGCTGACAGAGCGACTGACTTTTACTAACAGGGGTCAGTGCTGCATTTGCCACAAGAGCTTGTGCGTTTCCTTAAATGTTAACCAATGCAAATAAACTCTGCACTGTTATCTCTAAATTATGCCAAATGATTTAAACGCAACAACACTTTAAAAACATTTGCACAGCCTAATAGAAGGCGGCTGTCAGAGAATGCTTTCACGGGCTGAGGTGTTGACGGTTTCTTTCTGTACGTCTGCTGGTGCTTCATCTCACTCTCTCAAGGATGAGGAGGGATAATAGAAGTTCAGAGCTGGAAAGCTCAAGGGTTTTCTGGGAACACCACATGCTCGATCCCCCCGGATTCACCTGAAGAGAAACACACAGATTCATCTGATGGCACACACACATCTCAGACAGAGAAAGAATGAAATTCAAAAGACTCAGAGGCAAGGAATGGATTTTTTATTACATTATTTATTTGTTTTTAGCTTGATTTGTTACAGATTTGATTGTTGTTGGTACAGAACTACTGGCATATTAATCAGATAATTACAAATATATAAACACAAAATATTTAAAAAATATATTAGGACAATATATAAAAAATATATTATTGCCTATATAAGGACAATAAATGGGAGCTGCAAATAACCAGAGGCAGACAAATGATTAACTCGACTGATATCTGGGTTGAGTCTCCAGACACACACTGTCTGCTCTCAATGTGCTCGAAAAGAAAGTTACTGGACATTTAAAGCAAAACTGTGACACAATTTGTGTGTTCTTTCTGAAATGCATGATTTATAAGGGAATCCATGTGGAGCTTTCCACTCTTTTCATCAGACATGTTTTTATTGTTATCTTTTTATAGCTCAAAGACTTTGGCAGGAAATTTGCATAAGCAGAATAATAACAAAAGAATTTCATACTAGCTGTTCATAATTGCCTCACTGCCACCGTCTACAGAAAGTAACATAATACTGCAACTCTGTGCCTGTCTAGGTAAAGTATATTTTGAACAGAGCTGAGGAATACTGAGGATGTGCTCATGTTTGCATGCGTGTGTGTATAGGAATGCATGTTTGTGTGTGTCAGTAATAAAGGTTAATAAGGACATCTTTCCTCTCCCACAAAGGCCGCGCCGTCACTCGCTGCAGACTCAACAGGTCTCTCCACATGTCGTGGCAGGATATTTTAGAATATTAATTGCATACTTGGTATGCTGTTGTCATATGGCTTTTATTAGTATTCTATCAAGCCAATGAGGCGTGAGACCACCAGATGTAGCTGAAATGTCTCTCACTGGGGGAGTTCCGCAACGTGTCAGATCCTCGCCTGACACGCAGCTCCCGTTCATACTGTAACAGAGACGATGATCACAGACAGAGATATAGATGAAGAGTGAGGTAAAAGGGCAGAATAACTCACGGTCACAGAGATGCTGACAAAATCTTACAATGCTTTGCTACAGATTTCCATATAAACATTTTCATGCTCTGGTTTCTCTGAAGGTCAAACTGCTGGTGCTGTGATTGTGTGCCTTCAGTGGGTTTTTGGTGCACAGAACCGACATCATGTCCCTGAGACTCCACAAATGTTGTATAGCTACTGGAATATTTGTGTAACGTTTACACTCTTCACCTGTTCTCTACTAAGACTAGTGGGGCTGTTCAGTGCATTTTATTGATTTACTTTTCCTTAACCATAACACACAAGTACATATTGCTAAATATCTGTAAAACATTAGTAAATAAATGAGTGTCCTCCTCCTCCCAAAATTACCTTTGTTTGGATGATTCTTGTGCATGGAAATGCAGTAACTGTTTGTGTCCTGCAGTCTCTCTATTTACGAGTTAAAGATTGTATTTGAGAGAAAACTCACAAGACAGCATGTGTGTGTGTTTTCTCGTCTTTGGTATCTAAGGTGAATATTCTTGACCTGTTGAAATGCCACAGTCACTGAGTGCTTTATCTACATAACCCTCATCTGTATTCTGCACACACACACACTGTGCTGTTTACCACATAAACACTCAAACACAACAACAGCATTATCTTGTGGCATCACTCAGTGTTTCGCAGTGTGAAAGGTTGAAATGCAGGTGTTTGTCCTATGGGTGTAAACCCTCATATAAGAGCACAAGAAAGCAGGTGAATTAACTTGTTTCTAGCATGACAATCATTCCCAGTATGTTGTTGTTTTTGATCATCTCCTTTCGTGTTCCTCAGAGGAAAGCAACAGCAGTTGCTTTTGTGATCGCTGGAGGGATGGCGAATGACTGACTGTGTGCTGTAGTGATTACACTAATATAACACTGATATAAAGAGAGATATATAAAGAGCACTCATTGTTATTGCATGCCATTTAAATGCATTGAGCGTCATCTCTGCCCATGTGTTGGCGTCGGTTTTGTGTTTCGTGTAACCTTTGGGTTCTTTCTTTCTCAATTCACACAAGCAATCCAAACCAGACTGACACCACCACACCACCGTCTCAATCCGCTCGTCCCGTTTATCACGACACATGTATTTACACATGCGTGATTTCAGAAGGAAGGCCGGCAGGTGTGTAACCCTGACGTCATGAATATTCATGAGTGTTCACAACCTGTCACTGATTGGCCGTCAGTCCTCTGGCTCAGGTGCGGGAGGGCTGTTTTCATGAGGTTTTTGGTGTGACAAGTTCACAGTCGTGACGCAAAACCTGACAGACGTGGAAAAGTGGAGCTACTTCTCACATTTAAAGGGTTTATGAAACAGACTGGAATTGTCTTTAATCTGTTGATATAAAAGAGGTTGAGGAAACATGCTGACAAACTTTCATAACTTTTGATCATCAAAACAGTTCATAATTGAGTGTATTGTTATTTGTTTATGCTACCTGTTTATGTGATGCAGGTTTTGCTCATGTTGAAAGATGCATCCATACAAGCTATATGTTGACCTGAAAGCAAACCCACAGGCAAGTTTTGTTATTCATTTCACAAGCAGTAAGGTTAGCCAATCATAGGAGGTCATTTACATAAAGGTCTTCACTGTACAGTAATAAGTTAAAAGGTCTGTTTGTTTTGGGTCAGAGAGAGAGAGAGAGTCAAAATGGTCATGTAAAACTAATTTCAGCTGTTATGTTCTTTATCTGCTGTCAACCATACAACATGTGACACACACACTGACTGTCTATAGCTCCAGACATAGACAAATTGCTGCTGTACCTGGAACAAATTGGCCTCAGGTTAAAGAGAACACTTGTGTAAGAACGTTTAGCTTTTATCGTCCTCTGCTGTCGTCCCCGCAGTATGACTGACACTCAATTCACCTCAGCCAGCACACACTTCACCAGCTCAGCAAGGATTTCTCATTTCAAACCTCATTACCTCCTCTGACAATTAATTAATAACAGAGTTCTGTGGCTCAGCTCGGTCCGCGGGGATTGCGCTCAGGCAGGCCCGCTCCTCTGTGGACCACCTTTACATGGGACGATCTCTTGATTTGTGAGCATAGGCACGTGTTGTTAATGTCTTTATGGCTTTTCAGATCAGCTGTTTCACTGGTTTTTGGTGACGAGTGGTGACTTCCTCTTAGCAGCAGCTGGAATGATAAGGGTGTAACTGTGTTTTTCATTCAGTGTGCCATTTAAATCCACTTCCAGGTTAAATACAGTGTGAATACACATTTCATGTGGCTGATGCTGTGGATCATCAAATTATTGACTGAATTATTATTGACAAATTTCTCAGAATGACTAGTGTTACTGTGACAGGGGTATCGCCTAGAAAATCCCCCTGTTTATCAGCAGTGCAG
This sequence comes from Chromobotia macracanthus, assembly GCA_036877525.1. Taxonomy (NCBI): domain Eukaryota; kingdom Metazoa; phylum Chordata; class Actinopteri; order Cypriniformes; family Botiidae; genus Chromobotia; species Chromobotia macracanthus. Next base: position 1,518,172 of record JAZGTH010000006.1, read on the forward strand.
CTGAGATACGGGCAGCGCAGGAAGACCTAATGAATCCTGTCCAACTGCAGGAGAAAACACAGGGAGGGTAGATCTGCTTTCAGACAGATAACACAGCAGGGCTCAGCGGTAAGGATGGGCTCCAGGGCCAGTGAGGTCAGCTGATGAGACTGAAACTCCCCTGTTTGTGTGTGCTTTATGAATACTGTTATTGTCAGTTCTGCTGGTTTGAAACAGTAAAATCTTAATGAATAAACTTTTTTAACTTTCTCATTTTTACTGTCAGGACTGAACAGATTAACCGTGAACACTTTGCTGTCCTCATCTCGTCATGTTACAAATCCTTGTGGATGATTTTAATTTCCTTCTGCAAATTTACTGCCCCATAATTTTAATATTCTTTAACCTTTTGTGATTGAAGTTTTCCTGCAGTGGGTGGATGAGAAATGACTCAATCAAAGACGGTTAATCTTCTTTTTAAAGTTACTCTTTAACAACTTGTGCAGCTGTACTTATGAGCACAACTGATCATTACACACAGAGCTGAGTATTTCACATGACTGAACAGAGAGAGATCTTTTGGACGGTATTTTGTAACTGTAGCTCCTGTTAGAAACTGAACTCTCAGCTGCAGCTAACACAGGTTATGAGGTTACGTTAAAAATGAATTCTGTTAATGTTCTTTTGAATACATTTTAAACTAATTGAACATTTACTTGAGGAGCTGAAATCCTCCAGTTTGTTTGCTGTTATTTAAACTCTCGGCCTTGTGCTGGTGTGATACGCTGTCAGTAACTGTGAGGATGTTCTGTTTGTTGTTCTGATTTGATCGTGTTTGTTTTCTTCCATTCAGCAGTTTCTATATGTACAGATGAAATAGGAATAACCACCTTTGTGACCACGGCTGTCCTGAAAGAAATGAATAAAAATAACCTCTGACGTGTATCGCTGATGTGTCGTAGCACATACTGTTTTTCTGTATCATGCAGAGTTTTATTAAAAGTTTATGCTAGTGGCTTGACTTAAAGATTCTGAAACCAGCATTGAGGTTTCTCAGAAAAACAATTAAGGTGCAGAGAAACTGATGCTTGTATTTCTCTCTTCTCTCCTTTTTTCTCTCTTTTTGGGTGTTTGCCTGTTTGTGCTGTAGATCTTATTTTGTCTTGTTAAATTCTTGTCAATAATTAATTAAATATTTGATATAACAAAGTACTATACATGCTTCTATGAAACTATCTAGTTTATTTGTTACAAACTGAAAGAAAACTTTCATATCTTTATCCCTCAAAGATTCCATGCTGGAAGCAAAGATTTTATACCAATATTCAAAAGTGGCCACAGTACTTGAGATTAGCATAGACCAGATTTAGCTGTAAGAAAACACTAAACACTATAATCGAAACACTGTTTTCTCTCCATCTTCAGGGGTTCAGGTGGCTGAAATTGCTCATCAGCGTCACATGACCAGGCGGGTTACTGTAATATTAAAGAGAACTCCAGATGAAATGTTAATTAGTATCGGGGTGGAATGAGGACAGAGTCTCAGATGGACAGAGAGCTGCAGAGAGAGAAGTGCAGCATTAGAAATGTATTACAGATGTATCGATCACAATGACATCATCAGCTGTGACCTGTCTGGAAAAGGTCACTTGGCTTAAGTCTGCTTTACAGATCCTGACGAAAAGAGATGGAAAATGTAGATGAAAAATCATTTACTCACCCCTGTATTGCTCCAGACTGCCGCCTTCTGTGTTTCATATCAATGATACATTTTCATACATTTTAGAGATTTTAAAGCATTCCCTGTTTTTGAAACACTTTCAGTTCTGGTGTGAATCTCTCAGGTCAGCAGGATTGAGGTCCAGACTGACTGCTGAATTGTCTCCTCAATGTCCTGTGGCATTACACAACTTCTGTTAGACTGGTGAACAGATGGTCTCATATTCTTCTGCAGAATCTCCCGATTAAAATTTCATGTTTAGTCTGTCTATGATATCAAGCTGTTCAAACTCAGAAGCCCAAACCATGACGGCTCGTCCACTGAACTTTACAGCTGGGATGAGATTTTAGTATTTTGGAGATTTGGGATCTTGTTTTTCTTTCCATGGTATAAACAACATAATACAGGTTGTAAAACAGACTTTTTATTTTTGGGCACACAGTTCCTTTATATAAATGCTGCATGTTAGCATTGAGAATAAGGAGGAAGTTTTGACAGAAAGTGTTTCAGGAAACGCACACAGGCTCTTACCGCTCTGGTGTCTTCGTGTAAGTCAGCATTTGATTGTAATTTCCTGTGAGCGTGAGAGTGAGCGTGTATGAGGGAGAATTTCACCTCGAAATCCCTCTGTGATCATAGTGCTTTAAATCGAATCTGACAGTGATGCCTCTACCTGTTACAGTTCTCTTATCCGCCCTGATCGTGACGCTCACTTTCCTGTAAATCTGTGTCCTCTGCTTTATGTGCTGCAGTTTAATTCCCTGAAACAACGAGGCATGAAGCTCCCTGTATAAGTGATGAATTTGCTCTTCATGACAGGACTGGTGAAGTCTCCTCTGAGCGGTGGGGGTGCTGGACCGACCCGGCTACTCGTCAGGCCCGGTTCTTTCCAGAGGATTGTGTTCTGCAGCACGATGAGGCGAAATCTCACACAAATAAAGGCACAGTACACCCAGAAATAAAATCTTTACTTCTTCAATTAAGGTTAGGTCTGTATGTGGTCATTTTTATGAGGGGTCATCAAAATTTCACAGAAGAACCAAAAATGGTTTAGAAGATGTGAGGGTGAGTGAATGAAGACAGAATTTTATTTCTTTTATTCTATAGTCCATCTGAGGAGAGGCGGGTCTCCATCTCTTTACTGCACCTCACGTCAGGGCGACACGCAGCTCTGAGTCACGCAGACTGCACGGCTGTGCTGCATCACTGCAGAGTCACACTCATGCACTGCTGGGCTGCGTCTCAGCAGTCTGCTGTCATTGTGGTATGCAAGGGTTTCCTCCTGTTTGATTTTCTGCATGGTTTCCATGCATCTGCTGTGACATAGAAGAATGAAAAGAAACAATCATCTTTACATAATGAAGATCACACACTTTGTAGATCTGTTCCAGAATCTATTGAGCCATCTTACTGCCTGCTGCCTATATAGGCAACTTCCTTCTAAGGCAACTATCAAAGTGAAAAGTTATCTCACCAATAACAGATTTAGAGCGCTCTAGCATTGTGTTTAAACAGATCACTCTTCATTAGATTTAAACAGATCACTCTGCCTGTGTTTCACAGTGTGTTTGTTATTTTGAGGCCGGAGCAATGAAGGGCAGGGTGTGTGTGTTTGGGTGACATCTCTTACTGCACTTTTAGGTGAGCATGCTTATAATGATGTCTGCATAGGTTACTTAATAGGTTTTGTAACAGAGCCTAAAAACACCCAAAATATTTCTTATTCACTTAAATTACATAAAGTAACTCATGATTAACTATTTAAAGGTAAAGTGTAATTTTCTGCTGGACTAGTTACCAAATATACTGTATATTTGCAAAGTGAAATATCTTTTATTTAGTCACTTTGATTGTTTAGTTTAGTTTTATATAGTTTATTTAGTACTCTTTGGTAGAAGGTGCAGGCTGTTGCTTTCAGCATTTTTTGTCTTTGTTTGTGTTTGAAAACTACCACTTAGTTTTAAAATCTACATCAGGGCAAAAGTGAGAAATGAACGAGTCCCAGCACACAAGAAGCAAGCAGCCCCATGTCTTGCTACTGTCACTTAATAAGCACATTAGAGACAAGAGACCCCGAGCTAATTAATATCTGATTAAAATGCACAACATCACTTCAGTCTCTCTTGAATGAAGAAGCACTCTGTAATGTTTCTGCTGAAGGGCTTTTAAATCAGGACTTCATGTTTGGTTAATAGAGAGACGAGATGTAACACGTTATTAAAACTGAATCTCTGGAGTGTCTCTCTAAAAACAAAAAAGCTCTTCTGAAAACACTGTTATTATAAAAAGTGTATTATTACCCAGAATGCTTTGCAGTCACATACTTGCGTAGAGTAAGTGCTTGACTTAAGTCATTGTTCACTTGCTAAACATTTACTGTCCAGAAAAATCATAAAGCAAAAATTTATTTGAGTACTTTTCTTCGTAAATGTGCTTACATAACTGAATAAAAGCATAATCATGCTTTGTTCTGACTGGGCCTGTTTAGAACATGAAGATCTTGACCTCATAGTTAAAATAACTCAAATATTTCCTCCCCAAACAAACATCTATCACACAATTTCTTTCATCTTGTCTCCCTCTCTCTCTAGAGACACAGCATTCGTCTGACTTATTGAATGTCTTGGTTAGATGTTTCACAGACTGATAGCAAGCTGAGCTCCATCGCCAGTGATCTGCCACTCATATCAAAAGTAAAACAACGTTTCATCTTTCTTTTGCTTTATCAAAATAGCATAAATACATCAGAATATGTTGGTGTTTGCACTGGCCACACAATGCAATGTCAATCATTTTGTCTGTTGTGATAAGATTTGTGCAAAATTAGGATTGCAAAATAAATAGTTCAACCAGCTGTTTTAACATGAGAAAATGTCCCATGGCTGTTGTTGATATGTAAGACCTCAAGAAATGTTTCTTCAACACGTTGTGTCACGTGATGTCATGCTTGAGAACCATGAACAGAAAACTATGAGGACAAATTTAACATAAAACGTTTACATTTGCGTAAAATCAAGAACATTTTTTGTTTAATTTTTGTACAATAATGTTTGTACTGTGTTGAGTCCTAAGCACCTGTTGAAAACCATGTTAAACAGTACCAATATTGTTTGTTTTTATATGGGCTAAATAATAATATATGTTCATTAACAAAATTCAATTACTATTTTAGTACTGTACTATATGAAATATGCTGTTTAACTTTATAATTGTACTAATTGTATATAATTATAATTCTACACTGTTTTCCCTTTAGAAAGAAGCGAGAATGAATATAAGGGAGTTTGTCACTGTGTGTGTGTCTGCTAATAATAATCAGTGGGGTTTGGAGACCTGTAGAACCAGAGAAGTTTCCCTCTGAGGCGTCTGGTCCCTTTCTTGTCATCAGAGATCTGATGGTGTTCCTCTCTCGTTCTCTTCCAGGGTGAGCGAGTGATAAGGAGAGTGTAAACTGAGTGAAATGTGTGTGGACTTGAGACTCCCAGCAGAAACAGATGGACTCTTAATGGACAATCTTCCAGCAACAGTGTGGAATAAGCAGAAGTATGTCAACAGACCCACATGGAGACAGCAGACCGCTTCCCACTTCACTGTTTATCTAAGAGAGAAGAGGAGAAAAGAGGAGAAAAGAGGAGAGGTAAGTTACCGCTGGAGGTGACATAAACCACCTGTTCACTGGGTGTTTCCCTTCCATCTGTTTCCATGGCAACAAAAAGGGTGACATCACCTCATTTTAAAAGTTACCTTAATTTTCACATTGTTGAATTTATGCGAGAAAAAAACTTCAATTTAGATGAAAAAATCAGTTTAGTTTAGGTCGACCTTAAAGGAATCACTCATGTTCAAATCTATGACTTTCTATCTTCTGTGGAACACAAGAGATGTTATTTTTCCCCTGGTGCTGTCAGGCATCAAAACAAACAACAAATACACCATGAAAACCCCATTAAACTGTTCCATATGACCAGTCTGCAGAAGCCATTAAACAGCTTTGTGTGAAGACCAGTTAACTGATTTTAGATGACGAATACTAGCTGGTTATTGTGTCTATTATTCAGTGCAAGAGGGATTTAAATTGCATCTTATTTTTGGACTTGTGACCTGCTTTGCTTCTCTCAGTGCAGATCCATGTTAAATAAAACATACGACACACACACACAGATAGTAAATCTGGGCCAGAGAACTGCAGTTCAGATGGGCTAAAAGATTTTCACTTGATGCTTGATTTTGTATTTCAGTTTTTTAACTTCTAATTCTTTATACTTTTGTGGTTAAAACTGAGAGCAGCACATCAGCCTTCAGCTCTGTGTGTAACATCTTCATATTTAGAATAATGTTCATTAGGTTTGTGTATTAAGAGAATAAACTCAGTTTGGATTGAATGTGTAATAAGTTTACTGAAATCACTCCAGCCTAAAAGCTTACTTTTCTTAAATGAGCTCATACTTAAAAAAACTCATTTAAATATGCTTAAATATTGTCATATAAAGTATATTAAAACATGCTTCCCTTTTAATCATTTTATTTCAGACAGAAGTGAGAAAACTATAGAAAGTAACGTCCATCACAGTAATGGCCCGTCAGCGCGTGTGTTTAGTCATTTTAGAAGGATGATTTGAATGCTTTTTGGTGTATTATGTGGTGACGTAAGATCTTCTCTCTGCCGTTCTCAGATTAATCTTCTTAAACGAGGCTGTTTGATTTGAAAAGCTTTTCTATACAGAGACTGTAGTACATGCTCATTAGTGAGGAGTGTAATGATAACCTCTCATTCACTCATACAGAGACAGTTACTGTGTGTGTGTGTGTGTGTGTGTGTGTGTGTGTGTGTGTGTGTGTGTGTGTGTGTGTGTGTCGTAATCAGTTCTACCTTCACAGACTTAATGACTGAACTAACCTCATCATGGTCTCTTCATTCCTTCACAAGAGATAAAAGTAAAAGATGAGAAACACCTTTCTGTCTTTTCACCTGGACATGTTTTTGACAGCCTCCATGGGAACTCCCTCACCAACAAAGAATGAATGCAGAATTTCTCGGAAGTCATTTGTGAGGGAGATCCTGACATTAGTCTTATTTATTTAATCCTTATTTTATCAATCCCATGATTCATAGCATCATAAAACAAGAGCTTTCCCTAGAGCTCTCTGTCCTTCCAGACTTGACTCTCTCAGTAGTCTACACTAATCTAAGCTTGAAAAGTTTATGATTTACAGCCGTGTCCCGTGGGATACGTTGAATATAAAGCTGGTTCTTCGGTCAGTGTCTTCGTGCTGATTTTCTCTCCATTACTGTATAATTTATCTTATTAATCACTTCTTTTACCTTCACTGCTTGATGTTTAGCCTCTGTAGAAAATTTGTTTCCATCGTTGTTTGACTAAATTTATTCACCACTTTGGTTTCCCTCTGACAAAAATATTTAAATTCACAATTTATATTCACTGTTTATAGTCAACTTGAAGATAAATGTATCATATTTCTTTTTATCCCTTTCCAGATGACATCACACAGTCCTTGTTTGTAGCCACGTTCCTCCAGCCAATGCCTGCTTTTCAAGATCCAATCAATTTGTGATGTGAAACATATCTGATTATGGATGTACAGTAGACTGTGAGTTTAAATAAGACATGCCTAATATCCATTCCCATCTTCTAGTGTAAATATTGTCTGGAAGGTGAAGAGACGTCATCTCTGGTGGAATAATGTAACACTTGAGGTCACCGTTCTTAAATCACATTAACCCTGAGAGACCCAGAACAGCAGCCCCATGCACAGAATTACTGATAGTGAAGCAGTGAGCCTCCTTCTGTACTCAGATGCATCTCTGTGCTTTCTCTTCCTTCAGTTCTTTCTTCTCTGTGTCTGTTCAGCTGGAATATTATTGTTCCGTTTAAGCATTCCAGATATTTCACAGAGGAATCATTCATCATCATGTGTACTCTACAGCCTGTCCTCACACACACACACACACACACACACACACACACACACACACACACACACACACACACACACACACACACACACACACACACACACAGGTTCTAAAACACAAAGACATTTCTGTATGAATTGTTCATAAATTAATTTATTTACCCTGTTAAAATTGCAGGCACTTCCCACAGAATTGTGTTTCTCATGTTTGGGAATAAAAATCTTCTGGCCTCTAATTTGATGTGGTTGGATGTTGGTGTTTATTTTCAGTGTGGGGAGAAAAGTCGCTGCTGGAATCATGTCTTTTCTGTCCGGTTAGAACATGTTTTTCATTTTGATTACGAATTTAAGGAAAAGAAAAACTCACATCCCAAATCATTCCAAATATGTCCTTCAAATTCAATCATTAAAGCCAGTGAGATTTAAACTAGCTCATGTTCAAGATCAGTCCTATTTACGAGAGCTTTTACACTTCCTGTTTTGCCCTCTAGAACTGAAGGTTTTCTGGCGTTTTATGTTTAAGAACGTTCTACAGTGATTCTGTGAATGAGGCTGGATTCATTACTCTGCTCTGTGGATCTTTGCTTAAGGTGACAGATTGTCACAGAATTCCCTCTCACACAGATGAACTGAGGGGAATTGAGTGAAAGGAAGGCAGCAAAAAGCTGATTGGACACTAAGTGCTTGTGTTAGCACATGGGGTCAGTTTCATTTCACCCATAAGCAAAGAATCAACAAAGCTGAGAGTCTTCTTCAAACCTCTAAATAACCGATAGACAACACAAAACAGTTCCCCTTCTTGAAATCTTTCAAGTGTCTTGTATGATGAAATGTTTTATGATTTTTATGATTAAATGTGAATAGCAGATGAAAATGCATGGCTGTTTTGTTTTACTTTGTACACTTGTGTTCATTTAAGTTTACTACCAGTGTTGCTATGTGGTTTCTAGTGTGTTCTGAGTAGTTGCTAAGGCATCGCTACTGTGTTTTAAGGGTGTTGTAGATGGTTTCTTAGTGGCCCAAGCCAAAATAGGCCACCCCAAGTCTCTATGTGAGGAAGTCAGGACGAAAAAGTTTGATCACTTAAACAAGTGAAGACACACCTCACCTCAACAAACTACATGATCTGAGGTCTCGTTCATGTGTGTAACACAAACAATTAGTGGTGTTTAAATCCCTGCATCCTTCCTCCAGGCACTGAAATCATGGACAGATTGCACAGTTTGGTGCAACTGCTTAAATAACTAATAAAGACAGTAACCAAATACAGGCTGCTTACAGTATGCAGAGAGTTTGAAGCTGTCAGCTCTTAAGGACAGGATACTGGCCTTGTTTGGACAGAAAGTCTTAAAGTTTAAGAGGTAGCTCATCATTTTTGACAGCTGATATGATGGATTTTAAATGTACAGCACACATAACCTTGAGGAGAAGAGCAGTTTTGATCAGAGCAGGTATAACAACAGCCATAAACTGAGTGGTACAGAGTCAGAGGAGCACTGATGAGTGTGAACGCAGCAGATCACGCGAGCCCATGAGAAAGTGGCCTGCACTAGCTGTCCTTATTTCTTGAGCTTCACTCACAAATGGAAGAAGCACTGAAGATGATTAAATGACAATTAAGATAACACTAGGATTATATTCCCATAAGGTCTATTAATTATGCCTTTAAAAATCTTTAGACAGTTTATCAAAGCTGTTGAAGCAGAATTTTTTAATACAATATTTCATAAATGATTTAAATGAAGAAAATGTACTGCAGCCATTTTTTGTACTGCAGTACAGTATCACTGTAAAATATTATTACTTAATAATACAGTAAAGAGAATAATGGTAGTAATATCTTTTAAAATATTTTATTGTGAGGTTTATCCTCTTATTTCTGTAAATATCACAGAAATATTTACAGAATATTGGGAATGTTTAAACGCACATGCTAAGTCACAGAAGTGCATTTACTGTTAAGATGAAGAGTTTCTACTTTTTAAGCGCTTTGATATTGAAATGTTTCAGAAGTGCATATATAAATAATGTACAGCTCTGTCTTTGATGCTGTGCTGAAGGCAGCAGAGCCTCACAATCAACACTGATGCTTCAGTAATTATACACGTAAATACATTTTATTCTCTGTGAAATAAAAGAGCTTTGAAATGTTGCCCTGCCTTTAAATAAGAGCATATGTGTTAGTACCATCAGTTTAAAGCCTGCTGTTAAAGCCGGGATCATTCCAGCTAGATTACTTGTTTCTATGACAGCGGTTTACAATACCAGCTCTGATCATGTTTGATGCTCCGACATCAGATTTGTGCTTTTTGAATGTCACTGTAATGAAGGCGTTTCTCTCTGGTGAATAAAGTTCATGTTCTGTTTGTGTTTTCCAGATATCGTAATGCTGCGAATACTTTTTGTTGTGAGTTCATCGCACAAAACCATCCATGGTTAATTTCACACAGGAAAGAAACAAAACAAGGATGCGAAAACATTTGAATTGTGGGTAATCTGGTCCAATTATAAAAGACAGTTATTATTACAGTAATTATAATTACAAATAATTAAGAAACATGACAAAGAAATTGAAGCACACGTCCACAGAGATGCAGAGAGAGAAAAAGCTGACGTTGAATTCTGAAGCATTTGAACGTGAAATGAATATAAACATCTTTTCCAGGCGTGAGGACAGAAGAATTCAGCCCTTGACTTCCTGTCCCCACACCAAACAGATGAGTTTGTTAAGTCTTCAGGGCTAAATATCACCACGACAGCATGTTCCCGCAGACTTAATCCCTGTCAGCCATTAACGCTATTTCTGGACTCCTCTGGGTCATCATGAAATGAGCGACATAAAGGGCGACTAATGGAGATGCTGGGCAGCAGCAGAGAAATCGAGTCTGCTTTAATGCTGAGCTCACCTGAGGACTCAGAATTAAACAGAAACATTACAGACAGATAAAACCAGCTTTGTCTGGCTGTGTTTATAATGCAAAGCAAATGACCTCACTTTCGTCTAGCGCAAATGGAGATATAGAAACAACTACATTTGGATTTCCTCAAGGAAATACCAGTCGTTTAAAACAACATCCTGCAGAACTACCTGTGAAAGGTTTCAGGCACTTTGCTGTAAATTGAGAATGTTTTCAAAAATTATGCCTTGAGTAGATTTTTAACATAGTTTTGTCTCTTCATGCTATTCTAGACTGATTCAATAACCAGATCTCTGTGGATCAAACTATTTGTTTAAGGAAATCTCTGTAATATTCTCTGTTTGTGTGTGTGTTAACGCATGGAAGAAACTTACTATAACTCAGAATACAAATACTGTGAGCAAAGCATTTCTGTTTTCAAACTTAATGTCAGATTTAAATTTCTTAAAAACTGTTTACACGAAACATCCCGACTGTTAAAGGAATATCAGTACTGTGCTGCCTGCCAATTAATTAAATGACTGAAATGAATGAAGACTGAAATTTGTTGAAAGATTCTCTCTCTTTCTCTCTCACACACGTGTGTAGTGGAGAGAGAGAGAAAGAGGAAACAAGGACATCAACAGAAAGTTCATCTGTCTGAGGTCGTACCTGCTGTACAGTGAACTGAGAGCAATTTTCATCAGAGAATTTCATCAGAGAACATCCCTGACTATTATGTGATATCACTGTGACGAGGAATGTTTCTCATGTGAATCTGTGCTGATTAACTCTGACTGGACAATCACAAGCACCTACCTGCTTCACTTATACCTGTAATGAATCTGAATTCATCACGCTGATCCACACTCTCACATACTGTTCCCTGAATGTGGCTGCTGTTACACAACAAAGCACAAAGAATCACAAATAAATATACGATAGCTAAAACTACGGCTTTGTTTAGAAGGTTGTTACCTGTATATCTGACTCAAATCTGTTTAGTTGGGTATCCTCAGAACCCCAAGAAGAACATGTAATGTTAATTTTACATGCCTGACCCAAAGCATGCAGGTGGACTGGAATCAGATTCAAATCTGATTTGAAAATGCATCTCAGTGTGAACGGTCAGACCAGATTTAAGTTTTTTTTTAAATTTTACCTCATACAGTGAACTACAGTACAGTGTGTGACATCCACCCAGTGGCACTGCCAGATCGAGCTCCTGTGTTTTGTGCGGCCCCTGGGAAGAGAGGTTTAGATTATTATATCTCTTTATGAATACTTTAGATTTTCTCTTTAAATCTACATGACGCTCACTTGTTAACACTTCTGTTCTCTTTGATCCTGTTTCTTCAGTGTCAGTGTTCTTCAGGTCCAACATCTCCTCTGAGGACCTGGATGATGAAAGGTCTGATCTACATCTATAAAACCCTCATGTGCGTTTTCACTGGCCAGGACAAAAGGTTATGAATAAAACATGATAAGACAAAACAGAACAACTGTCTGCAGCTTACACAAAGGGCCATATCTGTGATCCATTTAATGAAGTTTTTTAGATTTTATGACTTTTCATGTTGTACTGACTGTATTAATGCAGATTTGGAAGTTTTAATTTACAATTAACTCATACATTTAATATGAACATGATGTATCTTTAAAACCTATATATTTTCTTTTGGTTTTTCAGTTTAGTCTGTGTACATGAGAAACACTGTTTGTATGGCGTGACGTGGCTGCACTGAGCGGTTTTGTGTGCTCATTTGTGAGGTTCATTTAAGATAGGATAAGCCTGAAAAGACAGCTCACTGGTTTAATCACACAAAGGCAAGATTAAATGGGAACTTGAAGAGAGAGAAACATCCCCTCATTTCAACACCAGATTCTCTGGAGTGAAACCGTGGGGCTCCGTGCTGATGCTGTGTTTCCTGCAAAAGTGCTGCGGCATTAAAACAACGAAATATTCAAAACAACAACAGCAGCCACACATATGTTGATGTCATGAAGTAAAACTGGAGGTGCATCTGAGCAGTCCTGCCTCCCACCAGAGATGTCCACCATGTGCTGCCTGTGGTTCTGCCCACTGCAACAAACCCTCAACCCTTCATCTGATTCATTCTCATTGTAAGGTCACAGACTCTCTTCTCTTCTTCTAGAGACTTGTGTTGAAAGTGCTGATTCACACTTAGTTGAGTGCAGTGCATCAGAGATGACACAAAGGTGTGCAGAATATCACAGGAGGAAACTGACAAACTGACCTCCTCCTCTGAGAAGTGAAAAGGGCTTGAGCCGTATTTGAAAGGGAGACCCGCAGGTTCATGGGTGACAAACTCTTCAGCTAATGGAAGATCCATCGTAAGTCAGATGTTTGGAATTAACTTCTAACTTTTTCCCCTTAATGAATTTGCTTTATAATATTTACACTTTGTTATTTAATTTGCAAGAATAACTTACAACAAAAGTAAAGAGTCTTTAATCAAACATTGTAGCTGAACATATAGCTGATCAAATCAGTTACTGATCCGTCCTAAATCCCAAAGATTTGGCATAAATATAAATGTTTCATAATGCATAATATATGTGCATAATAATCTATAGATAAGGCAGCTAACCTATGATTAAAATACTGCAGGTGTAAGTGCAGTATTGGACTCTGGATGCTGGTTTTTAAACAGATTTCAAACCAAAGTATTCTGACTGAAGGATGCAGTAAGAGGACAGCACAGTCCATCATATTCATATAAGACTCCTTCTTGAACTGGATTGTTTCCACTACTGTATAAATCGCTTTTTATGACAAATGTGTAGTTAATTTGGTCTTGTTAGTCTCTTGGGGAGAGCAGTTGTGATCCTGTGAGGTGATGTTTTTCTTGTGTGGGTGAAATCACTTTAGACTGGACAAGATGGCACTAAAGTTGGAGAAAAAGATTATTCAGATAAAGATGGTTTGCTTTTCTTAGCTGGTTCAGTGTTGACTGGTGTTTAGCTAGTTGGTCAGCTGCCTCCAAATATGACAAGTGCCCAAACCCTGAATAAAACCACCAAACTAGGTCAGGTTGACCAGATATCTGGCCAGCTGGCTTCAAACGGCTTAAGTTCTTTTCTTACCATTAGTAAGAAAGACGTCATTCAGATGTAATAGTATGTTGTCTGTTGTATCATTAACACTAGGATGAATATGTTTCTCAGCTCTGGATCAGCATATGGAGAACATGTTTCTTCATCTTACCCGCGTGGCTGGAGGATTTATGAGTGTGGTGACTTGTGGCACGCAGGGTTAGTGAAGTGAGAGGGACTGCAGCAGAGTTTTTTAGTTTTTTGGTGGGTTTAGAGGTCACAGACCACCGTTATTACCTGCATGATGACTGTTGATCATATGGGAGGCTAGTTGTCACACTGAGTGAAATACTCAGTTACTGTTTGTTATCTGTAGCAGTTTGTCCTACTGCTGGTTTTAAACACCTTTATCAATACTGTCTTAAATGAGGACGTTTCTTTATGAATTCATCATTCATAATTCACTTATTTATTTTTGCATCGCATTTATGTTTGCTGCATTTTTAACTGTGTTGTGTGTCACAATTGTTACATAATACGGTTTCATTTCTGGAGCAGTTTTTCAGATCTAACCAGAGAATAAAGTGTGACAGACTCCCACAAGCGCGATCATGTATGAAGCACTGACAGCAGATGATGTCTCCATTGCTTCAGACGCGCAGTCCTGCTGGCCTCGACCCGTGGCTCAGCGGTGAAATCGTGTGTCACGCAACACAAATCTCACGTCTGAAGCTCCGTGTGAAAGTTCAACCTCGCTGGAAGATCGCGCTGGCGCGGCACGGGCTCCGTCATCTCCCGGGGAAGCGGGTGCGAAAGCCGCCCGGTCTGAATCCAGGTCCGGTTCCAGGTTTGATCCTGAACGTGACGCCCGCGGCGCGCACGCGAGACTGACGCGCGTCTCCGGAGGTCGTGAGGATAATGCTGACGCGTTCATCGCTCGGTCGGGTTGCTGATGGAGGTTTATTGGTTTATTCATATGATTTAATGTCACACTTTTAATGGCAGCAGGAGTTCAGGGCGCACGGAGATGCCCGGGGTCACTTCCAGCAGGAGTGGCAGGATAACGTCCAGGGGCATTATGTTGTCATGCAACACCACGGCCATCAAAGACTGGAGCTTCTTTCTGTCTCAGATCTTGCCCCTTGTGAATAAATCAGCGGGGTTTGTTCATCAGAGCATGGAGCAGGTGGAGGCGGTGACGAGCACCATGGTGACGGCTCTGGAGCCCGACCTGAGCGGCATGAGCGCCAGTCATCCGCCCATCAACTCCAATCACACGTCCGGGATGGAGCACGTCCTCCGGTACTCGTACTCTGACGGTGACCTGCGGTCCACGGACTACAGGACGCCGCAGAGGGACTCCATACCGCTGCCCAAAGCCGTGCTGTACCTGGTCATGGCCGCGCTGGTGGTGGTGGCCGTGGCTTACGCGATCGTGGGGCACCTGCTGAAGGATCTCGTGCACGAGTTTATAGGTAAGTCATCTGTGATGAAGAATTGTGCAAACACTTACTGCGACTTCACTGGAAAAACACTGCACTCATTACTGACAATACTGGTCCACTGACAGTAAGCTGGGAAGCTTTCTGGTTGTGTTGTGTTTATAGATGTGTGTTTGGGAGGGTTAAATTGATGAACATTTCAGTTTTGACATGAAACTCGAATTCTGCATCCACATCTTCATTCATTCATTCATTCATTCATTCACCAGTGATGGCCGTCACTGGTGTAGCCAGTTTGGAGATTGTGTGAAATTTGCTTTGTTGTTTTGTTATTTTAAGCTCATTTCTCATCCTCATGTTCCAAATGACTTTCCTCAGAGCATGAAAGCAGATCATTTAATAAGTTGTGAATATGATACCAGTACAGTGTGATGTTACGTGTGTGGTTTTCCCAGGGGGACCGGAAAATGTCCCCACAAGGTCAAAATGTGTTGGTATTACTATACTTGTGGGGAAATTTGGTTCCCCGTAATGTAGTGAATATGAGTACCACACACACAGGGAACATGAGCACTCAACGATCCTAAGAGATTTCTTCAAAATCACTGGTTACACAAGCACGTGTGCTTCCTGCGTGTGCTCAGGGCATCTGTGCTTGAGGATGTAAAGGTGAAGACCGTCTGTTGGTGAGCTTGTCACGGCTGTATCTCTCTCTCAAGGGTCAGACAAAAAGGAAGATCTTGCTCTCTCTCTCTCTCTTGCTGTCCTAATATATGACAGTCGTGGCTTGACAAGCTAAACATATTCCTCAGTCCGTTATGTCTTATTATAAGTGGTGTTTGCTATGGCTGATCATACTCATGGACCAAACCGGTTACACTTCACAGACCATAAATGGGCAGAGCAAAAAGCTTGCTTAAAATGAAGGGCCTGAGCCACATCTTAAGACCCGATTATCCTGGAAGAAGATAACCATCACAAAGACCTTAGCAACCGCAAAGCAACCACCCACAACACCTTATACATATTGATAAAAATAAAATACTGAAAATGAAATCTGAAATCCTGCTTATTTTGTCATGCTGTTTCTGTGTCTTTCTCTAAACCTATCAATGAAGCAGGTTTACTTTCAGTCTCATTGGCAGAAACTCGTGTGCAGGACTGTCTCTGCTTATCAGCCACTTTGGTTTGCACATGCCCTTCAGTCTTTCTCAGAGGGGCCGTATCATCTCATCTTAATTCCAGGATGCTGGAGATTTCTAAGTCAAAGGCGGCTGCGCTTACAGCCTGTGGCAGAGTATAGCAGAGGGTGGTGGTTTCTGTCACAGTTAAAAACAAGTCAGGTTTGATGGAGCACAGTGCAGTCAGACTGGATGATGGAGATACAGTAGATGTACATTAGGGTTGTTTGAATAATGAATGAATTAGTGCAGCAGTAGGTACGCCAAACATCTAATTAATACACTCTTAAAATAAAGGAGCTACAAAAGGCTCTTCATAGCAATGCCATAGAACCATGTTTGCTTCTCCAGTGAACCATTCAGTCAAAGGTTCTTAAAAGAACCATTTCTTTCTTACCTTTTTGGAGCCTGAAGAACCGTTTTCCACTACAAAGAACATTCTTTATAAATTATTACACAATTATCAGACAACAGCACGGCTGTGTTGAGGTTCTGTTGATTGGATGTGTAGTAATTATATTTCCAGAAGATTTTTGATTTGACAATGTCTTTCTTTTGATTCTGGGGTGCAATATGACCTGACGCTGTTCTTGATGGATTGTGTGATTTTCACTTCTGTTTTATAAAGAATAGGCTCACATTGTTGTAGCTTCCCATCATGCTCTTCATTAAAACATTCTTATCTCTTAAATCAGACCTGCTAACCAAGTCATGGCTATTAATAACTTGCTTTATGTCCCTGAGTGATAATGTCTAAATAAGTCCTAAGTCTGAATTTCACTGTTTATCAGTTATGTGTGTATTTATTAGGAGTATGTGTGTTTATCTCATACGGTAATATTTCTCTCCCCTGGTTTAACCTGCTTTAATCTCTCACCATGGCTGTTTTTTACCATTCCAGTTTATTTTAGTGACATGTAGATTCAGCACTACCAATCATATTAAATTCAGAGTAACTACAAGTTCAACAGAATGAACAGTGTGTATTTATTGATTATTAGGGAGAGAAATGTTTCATCTGCTGCTGCTGTTTAACAGTCTGTGTGCCTATTCAGACCGAATCTCAATTTTCAGCAATTTTCTAAAAAACGATTTTTTTAACAAAGCAACTCATCCATGGATCATGTGAACCATAATCATAATAATCATCTTTGTCTCTTACCAGAGTGGATGTTTGGGCCCCGTTCTAACAACAGAAGGACCAAGAGTGAAGTAAACTGCATTAGTATGAATGAAATGAGTGAACTGTCTGGTCCAGTGGACACACACTGCATCACATACAACCACACAGAAACCCTGAGCTCCATAAAGCCAGAAGATCTGGTGGTCACCATTGATGGGACCTCACAACTACCTTGTGAAGGTTCCAGTGGAACCTAATGGAAGAAAAGCAGCAGCTTCCTTAACACATCCTTTAAAATGAAGAGAAAAGCATGTTTGCTTCAGGTGAATCAGCCAATCACATGTTGAGAGCTGTTAGCTGGGAGGTTTCTCCTGGGATGAAGAAAAGAGCGTTTGAGACTTTACAAGGAATGGAACCGTTCATAAAGAATGTATGAGACACACTTTAACTTCCTAAAACTCTGTATTGAAGTGCTGTGAGCAACTGTAAATTTCCAAATGGATGTAAACCAGAGAACAAAAATAGACTTTATAAGTCACGAGTCTTATCACACAAGATTTCGTCCTTGTTTTGTGGAGACATGCACTGTGAATCTAGAAGTGTTCTGCTGTTATCCATTTCCTGCTGTTTATTTCAATATTATTCCAATATTGATTATCTAATAATGAATTTCATGCTTTCCCCAAAAACTTTTCCTCCCTTTGTGCAGATATTTATTCTTTGGGGCCACTTTATAGTATTTGCAGATATTCAATATTAAATAAATATTAAAATAAGATAAACTGTTAAATAAACTGTTCCCAAAAGTTTTTTTTTTTTAAATGTCAGGTATAATAAAGATCATTTATACTAGACCTGACAAAATAACCAATAGTTAATCCACATTGACAAAACAACAACAACAAGAAAGCAATTAAATTAACTTGGTATTCATGATAATGATATTTATATGTTAAATGTTGACCTCTGTTTACTTCACAACTAAGGGCTGTATGTTCAGGTTTCAGTGGATAGCTTCTCCTCTGATGTCATCTGAACAAAGTCATTTACAAACTCTCAGAAAAAGTAGAT
The DNA here is from genome assembly GCA_036877525.1 of Chromobotia macracanthus. Classification (NCBI taxonomy): domain Eukaryota; kingdom Metazoa; phylum Chordata; class Actinopteri; order Cypriniformes; family Botiidae; genus Chromobotia; species Chromobotia macracanthus. The sequence goes on from JAZGTH010000006.1 coordinate 1,536,576, forward strand.
TTACAAAAAAATTGAAAAAGGGTATTATTTCCAGCTGGCAAAAGAAAAAACACAAACTGATTTATTGTCGGTGATATACAATATACATCAGTACAGAGACCTCAGACTAAAGGGAAAATTAGATGTCGTTTTTGCTCGTTGACTTGCCCTGATTTTGTCTACGTTTCTTTTGTGTTTATTTTTAATAGAAACATATAGATAAAAATAGATGTAGGAAATTTACCTGCTCACCTTATTTCTGCCATACAACTTACAGCTGTTTTATGTAGTTTTGACCTCTGTTTCCAAAGTGTAACTGGTATATCACATACAAAAACAATGCAGAAATCCCTCTGTTGTATCCATGTGTCTGCTCAAGTCATGAACTGTCGAGCAGGAATATTTAATACAAAAATATGTGTTTTTGTTATGTCTTGTTCTCATTATTGCTCAAGAGGTCATGTGACATGTTTTTTCTTAAAAGAACCTGTAAGAACATAAGAGCATTATTAATAGATTGTTTTCCAGATGTTTAAGTCTCTATTTCAAGTCTTAACACATACATATTTAAGTATGATGTGATTTATAATGCGGTTGATCTGTGAACTAAAATCCTTTGACGTGAGCCTTTCAATTTATGAATGAGGATCACGTGACTCTACTCTAACGAATCAAACGTTACGGCTGTATAGACAGATCAGACCCGTGTGTTTTTAATTTTACATTACTCTGTATTAGTTTTAATCTATTCTGAGCCAAACTTTCACATTAATATTACCTCAATAATAAATGTTAACTCGCGAGAGTTATTCCGAGTGGGCGGAGTCGAAGGCGGGACGAGCGTGACGTCACGACAACAACTTCCGCAGTCGCGTCTTATAAACACATTACACAGCTCTGTCGTAAGTACTTATACTTCTGCTCGTAAACAATAATGCTCTAATAA
>JAZGTH010000006.1:1540000-1572500 GCA_036877525.1 Chromobotia macracanthus
GTCAAACATATTGCAAGTCCAGGTGGACTCAAAATCAGAGTTTTGCGGCTTTTAATTTATGTCTGTTGACCAATGTAGCTGACATATGCTCGTGTACTTCTAAGTGTTGTCAAATCGCTCTCAGCAGAAAGACGCATTTACAGTCTTTCTGTCACAGGAAAGCTGTGCATCATCTTGCAGAGTTTTGTTGCTGTGATGTAACTAAAGCTTACTGGCTATTATTTAAAGAAAAGATTCTGTACAGAAAACATCTACAGGAAAGTTTAATTTTATTCATGTATTATACATAAATATATTTCAGAAATGACCTAGTGCTACAAACAGCCGTTGAAAGATCTGTGCAGATAGTTTTACATGTTTTTTAAATCTCATGGCATAATAACTTGCCCTTTCTTTCTGTTTTTCTAGGCTTGCACTTTGACCCTCGGCATGTTTTGATCAGTGCGGTTTCTAATATCATCTGTGGATTAGTGTTTGGTCACAGGTTTGAATATGAGGACCACAAATTCCATCTGATGCAGAAGTATATAGATGATGTCCTACAGCTTCCAATCTCTAACTGGGGTCGGGTATGAAACCATATGGAGATATTAAAGCTGACACGTGTGTTAATGCCACTAGCATCACCAAACGGAATTGCAAAAATAACAACTTTGGTCCCGCCTCCGAAGTCACAACATTGCACAATGCTGCTGTGTCAGGAACATTAAACTGTGACTGGAATTAAATAGTTTAACAAGCTGCTTTATTTGTTGAGAACCACCAGTTAAGATCCAGTGAGCTGGACTTTGATAACATGTTCTGTTGTAGGTTGAACTGTAGGTTGTTGTTGCTGGGTGTTTACTCTGTGCTTTTATTTCTATTTCATTACAGTTATATGACCAGTTTCCCACCCTGATGTCTTTGCTACCAGGAAAACACCAAACAGCGTTCGCCAGCATGTCTAAACTTCAGCTCTTCATGCAGGAGGAAATCCAGGCACATAAAGAAGAACGAGACCCTTCCAACCCCAGAGACTACATTGACTGTTATCTGGATGAAATTGAAAAGGTGTTTCTGTCCTGCAGTAGAAAGTGTTTGGATTTCTTTTCTGTTTTGTGAGCTCTTTCTCAGCTGTAAGGATATGCACTTGTGTGCTCTCTTTTATAGTAATTGTGTTGCATGTTCTCATCAGCTGTGCTACAGTAAAGAGATTAGAATTTAGGTTCAGAATCCCATCCATCTTAACCCCATCCAAGATCTGTGGTGTGGATCTTAAGGTCTGAAAATTTGATCAGATGTTTTCTGAATGTTTTTGAATGGAACGTTAAGTTGTTTTGGATAAAAGCATCTGCTAAAAGCATGAACGAGATGATTGTTTCAGATTAGGTCCACAGCAGGTATTTGCTCACAGTGTGAATAGGTTTTAAAAGTGTTTTCTGTCAGACTTGTGTCTCTGAATGTGTGTGAATACTCTGTTGTTCTCAGTGTAAAGACAGTGAGGCAGAGTTTACAGAGGAGAACCTGATCTACTGTGTGGTGGATTTATTTGGAGCAGGAACTGAAACCACATCCAACACTCTCAGCTGGGCTTTACTCTTCATGGTGAAATATCCTGAAGTTCAAGGTGGGATTTCAGTCTATCAAAACCACTTAGCTGTCTGTCCTGGGATTGCTGTAGTCTTTCTACAGTTTTGCATTGGTGCAAATCTGCTTTACAAAAATAAATTTCAGCTTGCTGAGATACGAAAGAGTACAGAAATAAGCAAAAAGAAAAGATATGCCAGATCAAATGGCCATGCTAACTTTGAACAGGAAAATAAGATGAATGGAACAAGGACTGAATATGACACTACATTAATTTGAAAATATTTTAGAAACAAGTGCATGTCAAAAAATACCTGCCATTTACATCCAAAGGTTATTTGATAAATAACCTGCTGATGGAAGCAACAATGATTTCTGTCATGATAGGAAGATATAAGCTTAAATAATCATTAATACATTTTAAAACCAAGACATCTGACTGATGCTTGACTGGGATTTAAATTATTGGTAAACCGATTATGTTCTGAAGTAAGACAGGAAGGACAATAACCAGATTCTGAGTCCAGACTCTTCAGTCCAGAATCGATTCTGGAAGAGTGTTTGTGTTTGTACATATTACCATGCTAAGCACATGTTCTTTCTTTCTATTCTTGTAGAGAAAGTTCAGTCTGAGATTGATCAGGTGATCGGACAGACACGACAGCCGTTGATGGATGACAGGACACACCTCCCATACACATACGCTGTGATCCACGAAATCCAGAGATCTGCAAACATTATTACCTTCACTCCTCCCCGAGTGGCCAGCAAGGACATCAGAGTGGCAGGACATCTCATTCCAAAGGTCTTTACATTGTTACATACATAATGTGTTACAGCATTTGTGGCACTCAACAAGGTCAGTGATGTGTAGATACTGAACACAGTGATGTGTAGATACTGAACACAGTGATGTGTAGATACTGAACACAGTGATGTGTAGATACTGAACACAGTGATGTGTAGATACTGAACACAGTGATGTGTAGGTACTGAACACAGTGATGTGTAGATACTGAGCACAGTGATGTGTAGGTACTGAACACAGTGATGTGTAGATACTGAACACAGTGATGTGTAGATACTGAACACAGTGATGTGTAGGTACTGAACACAGTGATGTGTAGATACTGAGCACAGTGATGTGTAGGTACTGAACACAGTGATGTGTAGATACTGAACACAGTGATGTGTAGGTACTGAATGATCGCTGGTGTGTCTGCTGACAGGGCGTGATAGTGTTTCCTTTGCTAAAGCTGATCCTACAGGACATAAAGGAGTACAGCACTCCACACCAGTTCAACCCTGCACACTTCCTGGATGAAAACGGCAAATTTCTGAAGAAAGAAAACTTCATCCCCTTTTCAGTAGGTAATGCTGGAGCTATGCAGCTTAAAGGTGCAGTCAGCGGAAAACACTGAGAAAACGGACTGAAAATTGCAATCAACAGCCAAACGAACTATTCTGTGAATATTTGCTAGATGTCTGTTATGTGTGTGTGTTGATAAAACATCACATCAGTCAAACTTTGGTCCTAAACGTGCTGTGTTGACCGTCATCTGTCTGTCAGAGGAGCAGTCGATTAGTTGCTGAACATGCCAGTGGTTCTGCTTCCTCAGCCAGTGAACAGGTTTACTGTATTCACAGGTAAGAGGATGTGTCCAGGTGAGCAGCTGGCCCGTATGGAGCTCTTCCTCTTCTTCACCTCACTGATGCAGCGTTTTACCTTCCTGCCTGTGGATGGACAAACACTAAGTTTGAAAGGGACTATGAGTGTGTCCTCTGCTCCGCAACCCTTCCAGATACGAGCTGTGTCCCGATGATGATGTTATCTTTCATCAAAACAGAGAAAGCAGATTGTTTCTAACGCCTGAATGCTGACCTAGTGCTAGTGTTTCCATGGCAACAGCTCACAAACATTTATTGAGAAGGTGTTTGTGATAATTGATTCGTCTTCTAAGGGTCCAGTCAGAAACGCTACTGGAACTTTTTTCTGGTCAGTATTGATATTTAATCTGATTTCGTGGGGGTGTAACAGTGGCTCTCAACCTTTTTGACTTTAATACCCTCCCCACTGGCCACCACAACATTTGACAGATGTATATATTATATTTTGAAAATAACAGCAACATGTAATACATCCTAATAAATATATTTCATCTTTCAACTTCAGTGATGTCAGTGTATTGTATAAAACTGTTACAGAACAGCGTCTCGTGACGCACACGTGCTGCTGTTTGTTGTAAACTGACTAAACGTTGCCCCAAGCACTGGCTGAATTTAATGAGTTTTCTGAGGTTCATGTGTCTGTAAAACATTTTTGTAAAATGTTTTCAAATAATTCTTAGTCCATCTTAGTGAATTCATGTAAAATAAAGGTCAAAACATCATAAACTGAAATGAAATGGCAACTCTAACAAAACACACACAACAGAACACAGCTTTACTAATTCAGTATTCTAAATTGTTATTTATAGAAAAAAGAGTTTAAAACATTTAATGCTGTAACATACTAAAACTAACTGTATTCTTTTGCTCTACAGTTGTATAATCACTTTTCTACCCTAATGTATTTCCTGCCAGTGAAACACCAGACTGTATTTGCCAACACTGCAAACAAGAACTTTATTCAGGAAGAAATGATGAAATTTTTATTTTTAGAAATGAAATCACACATTGAATAAAGTACATTATAACCATCTACGCCCAACAGCCACTGAACTGTACATGAAACACTGTGATGTAGGTGGGTCAAAAACTGAGCAGATGAAGACATCTTATCAGGCACATCTTATCTCGTCTCCTATATGAGAATACAGCAACTCAGCTCAAACTGAACTCAGTTCAAAAGCGTTTTGTTTTACAATATAATAAAGCTGTTATTTGCAAGTGAAAACATCTGAACCTGTAGCAGACTGTAGACCATCATTGTGTGTGTGTGTGTTGCTTGTGTAGATATACTGTATTTACATTTCCACTGGAATCTTAAATGCAGAAATAACCCACAAGTATGTTCTTTATCAAGCCTATATTTACCATTTGTTGATTGTCATTTTTCAATGTCACAAACTCAGAAACACATTTTTGCTTCATTCTTCACTTTTAATAACTTTAGAATTGCAAACATCACAGATCAATATAATCATGTTACAATGTCAGTTTGTGGTAGTGACAGTGATCACAAGCCGTCTTCCACTTATTGAGCGTCTCCAGGTTACTGACTGTGAAGCAAGTTTTTGCATTATTTCCACATGCTCGCCTGCATCGGCAGTCAGTTTTGATGTCAACGCTCTTGATGTTGTGATCATGACGATGTCATGTAGTTGCAAGAGCTGTGCTGACACACCTGCTTACAGGACGTTTTCTTGAAGCAGCCATGCAGTTGGTTTCCACACGCTCCGCTGCGTTTGCAGTCAGTCTGCAGGACAACAGCCTTACAGCCATAACAAGGTGTGACACAGTTGTGAGCGTTACTGCAGGAGTTACTGCAAACAGACTTGCAGCACGTCACTTTCCTGCAGCTGTCAGACTGCAGTGTAGCGTTCGGGAAGCAGCTGACTTCACAACAGTTGTTGATAGAAGACATTGTGTTCTGAAAAACAGACAAGAACATACAGAAGAGATCGTGAGATGATGAAGGACGAGAGAAAACACAAATCTGATCAGTGATTGTTCACACATAAAACTATCATCTCAGGTGGTTTATCATCAATGTATAGTCTCAGCTCAACATCTGTGAGCATTCAGATAAAGCCTGAGCTGCAGACAGCGGCACATCCAGGTTCAGTCATCTTAACATCTGGTTTCTGGTCTGGGTTCTCATTGTGGTCACTCAGACAGATCATAAGGCAACTTTCAAACACAGGGTTGAAAGCAGCAGCTTGTTTCTATGTAAATGTTATTTGAAATGTCTAGATATTTTAAAATAATGAAGTTTAAAATAATGTGAGTTGATTACTTACATGATTTGTATCTGCTGGTTAACAGTTCTTGTACTCAGAGTAAGTTCTGCTGGATCAGCTCTTCTTCAGCTCTGATGTTTCTCTTCTGAGCGGTCTCTATATATTCACCTCTCCATCGCCACCCATCCACAACTCAAAGATGAAGAATGAAAAAGATGTTCTCACATCATGAGAGAAAGAGTTTACTGCAAAAGATGAGTGTCACAGGGTAATTGCATTATATTAGTGGAATCAGTGTTACATAAGTGAATGTGTTTGACTAAAGGCCTGCGACTCAAATTACCAATGAGATCCAAAACCTGAATATGATTAAACTGAGACAGACATCATTCAGCACTTCCACAATGGAAAGCAATTAATGTCTTTCAGTAATTATATAAACAGCATTTGTACAAAATATTCATGTTACGTAGAAGTTAAATAGAACTCCAAACTAAATGTCCAGAGGCTAGTTTTTATTTATTTATATTAATACTCTTGATATGTTAATGGGTGTTTACTGCCATCCTGTGACAGTGTCTTCAGCTTCCCTCCTCCACCCAGCTCAGTGTCCATGATCAGGTGCAGGAGGGGAACTGTCACACCTGAGACCCTCTGTGGGGTTTTTTGGAAGTCTCATTAATGAACATGTGAACTGCAAATACAAACACAATCACAAGTAGCGTGATGTCACTCTTTATAAAGTGCTTTACACACTCATGTTAATGTGATCAGATGATTATTGTCTGTTCTCTTATTCTGTTGATTAAGAGAGATTACTGATTACACTAGTTTTAACTGCAAAATTAGTGTTGTCATACAAAGAGTTTAACAGAGAACTTAATTCAAAGTTATCTGATTCTTATAAGAAATGTCATAACTGTTACAGTATACTGTCATTATAAAACATGCCTCCTTTATTAAAATAACACAATCTGCTCATGTAAATGCACATGTGCTTTTATGATTCACGTGATACTCATCTTTAGCAGTGAGCTCTCGCTCAGGATATGAGAGCATTCCTGACACTCTTCAGCTGTGAGTTGTGGATGGGTGGAGATGGGGAGGTGAATATATAGAGGCTGCTCAGAAGAGAAACCAGACAGGTCAACATTCAGACACAGAAAACAGGAAGAAAGTAATCAACTTGCATGTTATTTTCAACTTCTCACCTGGTTTATTGTTCCGATAATTAATAATCATTTAAGAACAAAACGTGACCGCAAATTTAGGCAGGTGTTAAAATATGGAATAAAATATTCTTGAAAACAAGCTGCTGCTTTTGGCCTGTAAGTTTAACTGCCTTATGATCTGTCTGATTCCTCTGAGTGACCACAATGAGATCCCAGACCAGAAACCAGATGTTAAGATGACTGAACCTGGATGTGCCGCTGTCTGCAGCTCAGGCTTTATCTAAATGCTCACAGATGTTGAGCTGAGACTATACATTGATGATAAACCACCTGAGATGATAGTTTTATGTGTGAACAATCACTGATCAGATTTGTGTTTTCTAGAGTATACAGCACAGAAAAAAACACGGTTCAAAACACAGATAACTTTAATAATGACTTATTTCTGAGTATTTAAACCAGATTAAAACATTAGAGGAGAACAATAAGGTTAGGGTGAGGCCACAGAGCAACAGGTTTTAGAGGTGGGAGGGGATATTAAAAATCAACATTACATTAAAATACAAAGGTTTCAGAATATTTCATAAAGCGTTAAAATAAAACAAAACTAAAACAAAAGAGTAATGAAAGAGAAACATACTGAAGGTGCCCAGAGAAGTTTACACAAACCTTCACCACATCCGTGTTTAGATTATGTCATTTTCACTGTTAATTGTATGTGATAATTAGGTTGTGTGTTTTATACATTATTTACATTTTTCTTTTGCACATTTTCACTACGGAATGCGTGTGAGTTTGTGGGTGTGTCTACTGTTAACGCGGATGTGACGTCACAACACCATATAAACATTTATTGTATACTGTTCAATATGCATCAAATGCTGATAAATGTGACGTCACAACACCATATAAACATTTATTGCATACTGTTCAATATGCAACAAATGCTGATAAATGTGACGTCACAACACCATATAAACATTTATTGCATACTGTTCAATATGCAACAAATGCTGATAAATGTGGTCACAACACCATATAAACATTTATTGCATACTGTTCAATATGCATCAAATACTGATAAATGTGACGTCACAACACCATATAAACATTTATTGCATACTGTTCAATATGCATCAAATACTGATAAATGTGACGTCACAACACCATATAAACATTTATTGCATACTGTTCAATATGCAACAAATGCTGATAAATGTGACGTCACAACACCATATAAACATTTATTGCATACTGTTCAATATGCATCAAATGCTGATAAATGTGACGTCACAACACCATATAAACATTTATTGCATACTGTTCAATATGCATCAAATGCTGATAAATGTGACGTCACAACACCATATAAACATTTATTGCATACTGTTCAATATGCATCAAATGCTGATAAATGTGACGTCACAACACCATATAAACATTTATTGCATACTGTTCAATATGCATCAAATGCTGATAAATGTGACGTCACAACACCATATAAACATTTATTGCATACTGTTCAATATGCATCAAATGCTGATAAATGTGACGTCACAACACCATATAAACATTTATTGCATACTGTTCAATATGCAACAAATGCTGATAAATGTGACGTCACAACACCATATAAACATTTATTGCATACTGTTCAATATGCATCAAATACTGATAAATGTGACGTCACAACACCATATAAACATTTATTGCATACTGTTCAATATGCATCAAATGCTGATAAATGTGACGTCACAACACCATATAAACATTTATTGCATACTGTTCAATATGCATCAAATACTGATAAATGTGTCGTCACAACACCATATAAACATTTATTGCATACTGTTCAATATGCATCAAATGCTGATAAATGTGACGTCACAACACCATATAAACATTTATTGCATACTGTTCAATATGCATCAAATGCTGATAAATGTGACGTCACAACACCATATAAACATTTATTGCATACTGTTCAATAGCTGCATACTGTTCAATATGCACAAATGCTGATAAATGTGACGTCACAACACCATATAAACATTTATTGCATACTGTTCAATATGCATCAAATGCTGATAAATGTGACGTCACAACACCATATAAACATTTATTGCATACTGTTCAATATGCATCAAATGCTGATAAATGTGACGTCAAAACACCCTTTTAAACATTTATTGCATACTGTTCAATATGCATCAAATGCTGATAAATGGGGGGCCACAACACCATATAAACATTTATTGCATACTGTTCAATATGCATCAAATGCTGATAAATGTGACGTCACAACACCATATAAACATTTATTGCATACTGTTCAATATGCATCAAATGCTGATAAATGTGACGTCACAACACCATATAAACATTTATTGCATACTGTTCAATATGCATCAAATGCTGATAAATGTGACGTCACAACACCATATAAACATTTATTGCATACTGTTCAATATGCATCAAATGCTGATAAATGTGACGTCACAACACCATATAAACATTTATTGCATACTGTTCAATATGCATCAAATGCTGATAAATGTGACGTCACAACACCATATAAACATTTATTGCATACTGTTCAATATGCATCAAATGCTGATAAATGTGACGTCACAACACCATATAAACATTTATTGCATACTGTTCAATATGCATCAAATGCTGATAAATGTGACGTCACAACACCATATAAACATTTATTGCATACTGTTCAATATGCATCAAATGCTGATAAATGTGACGTCACAACACCATATAAACATTTATTGCATACTGTTCAATATGCATCAAATGCTGATAAATGTGCACCACCATATACACAACACCATATAAACATTTATTGCATACTGTTCAATATGCATCAAATGCTGATAAATGTGACGTCACAACACCATATAAACATTTATTGCATACTGTTCAATATGCATCAAATGCTGATAAATGTGACGTCACAACACCATATAAACATTTATTGCATACTGTTCAATATGCATCAAATGCTGATAAATGTGACGTCACAACACCATATAAACATTTATTGCATACTGTTCAATATGCATCAAATGCTGATAAATGTGACGTCACAACACCATATAAACATTTATTGCATACTGTTCAATATGCAACAAATGCTGATAAATGTGACGTCACAACACCATATAAACATTTATTGCATACTGTTCAATATGCATCAAATGCTGATAAATGTGACGTCACAACACCATATAAACATTTATTGCATACTGTTCAATATGCATCAAATACTGATAAATGTGACGTCACAACACCATATAAACATTTATTGCATACTGTTCAATATGCATCAAATACTGATAAATGTGACGTCACCCATTTCATATTATTAACACCACATGTAACTTGATTCATATTTAGTATATGTATTCATCTTTATTCGTTCGCTCATGTAAGACTCCTGTCTTAAATCTCAAGTCTTATATGAATGAGATGCAGCACTGAACACAACATCAGACCCTGGATCAGTCTGTGACGTGTTATCAGGCCATCGTGACGTTTCTCTGCCGGCTCACACGTGCACACGCGCGGCTTACCGTGTGACTTCATGACGTCATGCCTGTGTGACGTCTGACATCATCATTCACAGATCCGCGATTATGACGTCATTGTGAAAGTGTTTGTGACTGTGTGTGCATTCTGTCTGTTTAAAACGTGTGTGTGTGTGTGTGTGTGTGTGTGTGTGTATCGCCTGTAAACAGAAAATGAAACAGTAAACATTTGTTTTGAATGATTTGTGCTTAACAGTCTGAAACAAATAACATTAGTAAAACATTGCGATAACCACTCAGTGCCTCTGCTCCTTATGGTCGAGCAATACGACAGATCAACTTTTAATTTTGTCGAGATTTATAGGATTATGTTTTGGAATGAGTTAAATTGTCAACATTTTATTATGCTGCATTACATGGTGTTAAGCTCAATGATACATGTTTTGCTTATGTAAATGCGTGGATTACACTAAAGCTGTGCAATTACCCTGTGACACTCATCTTCTGCAGTAAACTCTTTCTCTCATGATGTGAGAACATCTTTTTCATTCTTCATCTTTGAGTTGTGGATGGGTGGAGATGGAGAGGTGAATATATAGAGACCGCTCAGAAGAGAAACATCAGAGCTGAAGAAGAGCTGATCCAGCAGAACTTACTCTGAGTACAAGAACTGTTAACCAGCAGATACAAATCATGTAAGTAATCAACTCACATTATTTTAAACTTCTTACCTGGTTTTATTTTGTTAATATTAACAACTGCTTACAGAAGCAGAATCCAGATTGGACAGATTGTAGATCTTTGTAGATCAGGTGATGGAAAGCAAGTTTTATCTTCTTTGTTTAGCCTGTAAAATTTAGACAAACTGTAATACAAAATGTTCTTTATCACTTGCTTAAAAAAACAAGATTAAAATAAAAGCAAAACACAGGGGAGTGTTTTACAGTGTTACTATTATTTATGTTTCTGTTCAATATCACATTTTTAACTCTCTCAGACTCTGAAACTACAAAATAAAGGAGAGGAAAATATTGAGAGTTTATGATTGTGGTTGTCTGTTGCTTAGCAAATGGTTACATTGTAGCACTGTATTGTTTCACCATCATTCATCCATCATCATCATCTTCCCCACTCTCGCTCTCATTTCTTGCAGCTCACACAATGTCTTGCAGAAAGAAGACTTTTGGCCGCTTCGCACCCATTCAGATGGAGTCAGACAACTGCAGAAAAGGGGCGGACTACGAACCTATCTGGAAGAAAGATTTCAATGTCTCACCATGCCCTGATGTTTGTAAGGACGGGGCGTTCAAGAACCCCAGCGGCCATGTGACACTATGCCATGACTGTGATTGCACAAAGAATTGCACAAAGGTGCCGTCCTGCGTGCTGGGTTGTGGTAATTCTTGCAGCAAACCTTGCAAATATGCAGCATCATGCCGCAAGGCTGTTGATGAGTGCAGACACGCACAGCCATGTGGAGAGAAGTTGACTGGACGCTTTCCAGCCATAGGAGGACCATGTAGCAAACCAGATCATGAGTACAGCCCATGCAGCCTCCTGACACCATACCACGGCATCTTCAAGAAGATACGCTCTGACTGCAGAGGACTGCAGCCGGCGGCCGGGCGCTTTCCATTATGTAATATGGATGTGGCCGGCTCCTGCTGCAGACTGGAGTGCGGACACACCTGTTTCAACTGAATCACATCAATCTGATTCATTCTTCTGGATTGTGTTGTTTCCAGTCAGTATTTCCTGTTTCCAGCAGTAAATAATAAAGCAGAAAGTTATTGTTCACCATTTAGTAAAACATAAACAATTAGACTGAAAGAGAAACAATGTGACAATAAAGATGTTAAAAACAGTACACGTGTAGGGTGATTATTTCTGCCGTAACAAGTTTGTAAAAAGATGCATCACTGGTAAAATGATAAAAACAATGAGGTCTTTGTCTGCTATTGACCGGCTCAAAAAATTAGCCTATGAGTGGCTTACAGCTATCTGCATATTAAACTGGAATAGGAAAAATAATTATGAACGTTCACTTGACTGTCCTTAGCTCAGGTTCATGAAGTCACAAACATTGTGGTGAAGAACCAATGAAAATCCCTTTAATGAAACTCATTTAAGAAGCTGACCACTAAACCTAATAAGATTTCTTTTCTTTTTAGATTCAATCACATTGTTCAGTAGTTTTTGGGAGGTTGAGGTTATTTCTGTTATATTACTGTCTTTTTCAGAAAACAGTTGGTTGATCTTTTTCTGTGTAGCTCTATCTTTAGTAAGAATGGTTTAATATAATTTAATAATGGCTATATTTTGATAATCCTATCAGTTCAATACTTTACAATACTTTACAATCTCACTATTTAGGCATAAAAGTTCTCCTTCACTCCTTCACTTCTGAACGTCTGGTAAAGAGACAATCATTCTTAAGTGTCAGTGTCTTCTCCAGGTATTATCCTGATAGGTCTGGTTGAGAAATGAACTGGAAAGATGCATCCAGTATTTAGAAGGCCAGTCAAGACAAGACAGTAAGTGACCGAGTTAATCTGACAAAAGTAAAACTGACAGAATTAATCTGATGAAGACAGGCAGAGCTGTTTAAAGCAGTCACGTTTATTGACCTCCTCTATGCACATGTACTAAACAGCCAGTCAAGTTGGCAAATGGTTTTAGAGACATTTTGCAGTGGGACTTTTCCATAGTTTACTAAAAAATAAATACAAGACTCAAAGTGTTGCACAGATCAAAAATATACAAAGGCTTATAATTAATGTAAACTTTGGAAACATTTTACAAAAGAAACACCCTGAAAACAATTTAAAAAGATATAATATTTACATATTTGTACAAAAAAGGTTATTTTTCATTTTAGTTGCTTGAAGGCTTCAGTCTAATGCCAGAAGCAACATCATATAATTGTGTTTTTTAGTACAGTAACTTATGTTTGCTTTTTAACACGTGTCCAACTCTGAAAACCTTTGCTACACAAATCTTTGTGTTACCATTCATCAAGGATGCATTGTTTATTAACTGTAAGAATATTTCATTCGGCTGTTTTTGTGTCAACTATAATCTGTATTCCTGTATAAATATCTTTAGGTACAGCAAACTTTCACAAACGACATCAGTGCAAATGTTAAGGTCCGATGCTGGAATGGTGACAGAAATTGTTAACCCCTGTCTGCTGGAGATAATGGACAGTCTTTGCTGTAGCTTACAATATGACGACAGTTTGATTTAACATCTGTATTTAGATGTTAGTGAAAAACTCACACACTTGCTCCTGTAAATGATCTGAAGACGTTATCTCTCACCCAGAAAGTTAAGGGTAAAAATGTCAGAATCTTACAATAATACTGAGCAGTACACGGGAGAGAAATACCAAATACATCACTGAACACAGTGATCCATTGGGTTTAAACAGAGTTAAATATTATTTATAAGTGGTTTTAGTTTTTGCAGTAAAATCATCTGTCTTTTAAAACCAGTGTTTTCCAAAAAGCTTAACCTCTGGAAAGAAACATCACAAAATCCACAAATTCATACATATCTGCAGTCACTTGAAATTTAGCTAAGCCCAATACTCTATAAAAGCCAGCGATTCTCATACATAATTCTAATAATTATGTTTTAGTAACAAAATAAAAATATGAAAATTAGACAAGGAGTTCTGTGTGCCAGAAAAGTTATTGTACCAAAACAGCAGTGTTCAAATTGATTTCATCTGTCCTTTTCAGTCTTTTCCCAGCCTTTATCATTTGATTTTCATCACTTTCACATCCTTTAGGCACAGATTTACTGTAGCTGAAGACAAAATCTAGCAAAATAAAATCTATCTCTGACCCATTATACTGCAGACCTGCCCTGTTTCTCAGTCTGACGTGACTCCGCACCACGATCTGTACTTGTTCTTTTGATATATTAGTTGTCTGTGACATTTAGGACTCTACAGTTTAGTGAAAACAGTTTTCCATCAGTGTCCCTACTTATCATCCTTCTGTGAACTTTCCTTGTTTCCTTCTGAACGTCACAAATTCAAACCCAACGCAACAAACTGTAAATGCCTTTTTCCAAGCAAAAGCACTTTCACTACACACCTCTAGAAACTTCCACGTAACCTTCTACATTTGTTACAATATGGTTCTCATGTAGTCTGTTTTACTACATATAAATGTCTTGAAACCGATTGCTGAATGTGTTTTAATCAACAACTCATCACCTCAAAACAAACTGCTTGGCATATGGATGAGGTAAACTCATTAAACTGACCATACGCTAAAAAAAACCCTACAAATATTGGCTCATCTCTGAAATGTTATTGCATGCAGTTAAATTCTTAACTATTAAAGTGAAATACATAAAAGCTACAATAACTGGGGTAGAGGCATAATTTAATAGGTTGGCTGTCAAACATTTGCACAGTATTAAACTAATGCAAAAAAAACAAAAATCACCTCGCGGTGAGCAGAACAGGATCAATAATAAAAGAGAATTGACTGGTAGAGTATTCATAGAATACGACTGATTATCGCATTGTTATTGTAGCTAAAATACCTCAACAAATCAGTTCACTCATATACACACTCATATATTGGGTTGTGCTGATTTGCTTCATTACTGACTCTGCAAAAGAAATTCCAATAAAAACGGTAATTATCAAACGACACAGAGGAGTCAGATGGTTATTAACTGCAGCATAGTGTTTGAATTAAAGGAAATTTTAATCTTAAAAATGCCAATAACTGGCTTGTGTCCACATGTGCCAAGGAGTTCATTACCTTTTTAAGTTGTTGTCAATTAAAAAATATTTAAAACTTTTAATCTAAATATAGATATTGATTTTTACACAACTCTTTATTTTTTATTGTGGTATTATTTTGTAAAATCTTAAATTGGAAACTTTTCTCAGTACCAAAAGAAGTGCAAAATGTTGGCTGGCCATCAGATAATCCAACACAGCTACATTTCCTGCCCAATAAGATCCAGTTACAGTATAAGAGTAAATCTGAGATGCTACTCAAAGATACTCCATCTGTTTATGCTACAGCCCACTATACAAAAGGCCACTCTTTGATTGTCCCAAGCCGTCTGCCATAAACAGTTTGTGTTTAAGGTACAGGAAAGGTTTGCCCTTCTTTTCAAGAACACATGGACCCATTTTCACAGTTAGCACCAATACAGTACTGTTTTTATCTCTCTAGACAACGCTAAATGTTAGTGACAAAACAAGCATCACCGAACTGATGACATGAATACTTACAAAATGATGAATTTTAGTCTGTTTTCTCCGCCATCTTTTCCAAAATGAAATGTTACATGGTACACAAACAAAGCATTGACATAAAATAAATATGCTCATGAAATGATTAGAACACCACCACTAAAAATCACCATCACAATGCTTTGTTCCTCTGTTTATAAAAGGGTACAGACACTTTATAGTTTCTTTGAGTATCTACTGATACTCAAAAATACTGAGTATGTCATGTGCCCAGCATTATATTTTAACTTAATGTCAAAGATCGTGATTTGGTTGCTGCTAAGAGCTAAAGCTGCATGTTCAGGAGGACCGGTCATCATGTGGACTTCCGTCTGAGTTTTCAGTTTCTCCTTCTGATATGGCCTGCATTGGAGCACTGTACAGTCGGCTGCGTGTACTGTAGCGGCTGCTGTTTGCAGCCGGTGGCATCCTTGACCGACCTTGTCTAGATGAGGCAGATATGGGAAAAGCTTTTGTGGTGAAGCCCTCAGCATACGTTTTTGGAAAAGGGCTAAGGATTTGATCAGGTGATTCATCAGAAAAATGGTGTTGCAGAGGGGACAGTGGCTCTTCCAGTGGTCTGGAACCCTCTGTCAGGAGCTCATCAGGGCTTCTGGGTGAAATGGGGCTCTTTAGGATCTCTGTAGCTGACATGCGATAACTAGAGTCTGAGCGACTTCCCTTCCTTAACAGCAGCAATTTGAACTCTTCGTTAGAGGTACTGGACTTTTTGGCACTCCTGTAAATTTGACCTGGGGCTTTCTGGGACCCTGTTTGAATGGCTGAATTTGTGGGCATGTTTGGGGAGCTTGGTGAGGTTGCAGGATTGGTAGAAGATCCATTGCCTGAAACAACACTCAGTCGGCTCCGTGTTGTCATATCTCCAGAATCTTTCCTCCCTAGCATTTTCCTTTTTGACCTGAAATGGGAACATACCACATGTTTGTTTTGAAAGAACTTTTACTATTTTTGGACTTTGGACATGTGAAATGTATCAGATGCACTTCACACACACCTGTGAATCATGGCAAAGAGATCGTCTGTGGTGCGACTTTTATTTGGTGAAAGGAAAACACTATCATCCTCAGGTTTTGATTCGTCTGTCAGAGGGGACTCTGTTGAATCACTTGGCGTGGACTCTGAAACAGAATTTAAATGAGTTGACCAACTCATTCTAAAACAAAATACTTCACAACTTTTTTACATATTAATGAATCAGGGTGACCTTAAATGTACCTTTGCTAAAGTAGTCCTCTGTGTCAGGTGTTGACCCTTCTTCATATTCCAGTGAGGCACTTCTGGCTGAAACACCTGATGTATCATCTTGGTGGTAAACAGCACCGCTGATTGGATAAGCTTGCAATGTTTCAGATCTGTGATTGACTATATCAGGCACTTGGTCGAGACTATCTGACCTCTTTGCTATATCACTCTGACCAGGTGAATTTTCTGTTTTGGTCTGATATGAGGGGCTTCCATCATTTGGCTCAAATCTCAATGGCTGATTTTGCACTATTTCTACACTGCTCTGGGCAAAGAAATTATTTGATGTGCTCACTTCATCTGCAGCGTTACCTTCTTTACTTTCAGAATTCTCTGGTAGGAAGGATGTAATGTCACCCATGTTCCTGCCCTCAGAGTGGGCCTTCAAAGCAGTCATGCTATAAAGAGGTGATGGGGCTAGTCGGTCATATCGATTTTGTGCACCAAAATGGCTTGCTATATTCTTAGTAGCTGTTCCATCTACTGGGGTGAACAGTGATTCACAGTTATCCTGAGAGGGAGCTTTTGCGAGAAGGGGCCTATAGGGTGGTGGTTTCCTAGTGTCACAGGGTTTGTTTTTAGTAGGTGAGGTGAAAATAGTCACAGTGGAACACTTAGGCCTGGTGGCAGTATCAGTGTTAGGATGATCGTGGCTTCTTTCAGCAGATTTGCCAGCCGAATGTAGCTGAACTGAGCGAAGTACCATAGGAGTGATGGCCAAAGGACTAGTGATTGCTGGCTCATCATTTGAAGCAGAAGAAGCCTGGCTCACACCCTTGGTTTCAGCTGTTGACTTGTGTCTGCTCTGATATATGATGTACATCTGTTTGTTGTGAACTGAAGGCTTACTGACATTTGGAAGGGCACTTAGGTCAAGGTGAGTGGGAGGTATGGCAGGTAGTTCAAGGTCCCTTTTGGATGAGCACTGCTGCAAAGAAGCAAGTGAGGACCTCCTCTCTGGCACTTTGGGTTTCCTCTTGCCACTGCTGGGGGACATTGGTTGAGCATTAGGGAAGAAAGCCGATGGAAGAGATGATGTTGGTGTCACTGACTGGCTTGAGTAGCCACTGGAGGGTGATGCTAGACCTACAAGCTTTTCTGGTGAAGGCAACCTAAACTCATTTTCCACTGATGGTAGTGAAGGAGTGGTGGCCTTGGACCCTGACTGGGAGGTCTGGGTTTCTGAGCTTTCTTGTGATTGAATGCATTCAATGACGGTGGTACCTGTAGCTGTGCTGGAATTTGACAATGACCTGTAAGGGTTGCTGGATTTCAAATCATTAAGCCAGAGGTCTGCATAGTCTGACTGTACTGCACCTTTGTCTTTGAAGGAATGTGTCTCTGTGGAACCAAACAAAGCAACATCTGGAATCTCTGTAGACCTCTCAATACCCCAAGCCTCCAGTGGTTTTCCACTCTCCAACTGACCTGAAGAGTCATTTAACTCCACATGCTGTGTTTTCTTCCCGGAAGACGTTGAATTCTTCAGACCACCAGTTATCTTTGGTTCACTCTTGTTAGCAAAAGGTCCATCATGGCTGCTAATTTTCTTTAAAGATGAACTGCGTTTTGGCGGGGATGGCTTTACTTTTGGTTTCCTTAGAGAGAGACTACATTTCCCAAGCATGTTTATTTGATGTCCATAATCGGTTTGCTGGTCTACAGATGCATAATTGTATGTGAAGCTTTTGCTACCTTTAAGACCACAGTCAAAGTGCATGGAGGTATAATAGCCCTCAGCATCTACAGAATAGTGTGAGGTTGTGTCCGCCTTTTCAGAAGGTGGCCTCTCTGTTAAACTTTCAAAAGTGGCTATACTAGTGAAACTAGGACATTCTAGGCTGCCCTCGCACCTTGAGTGCTCAGGACTGAAGTTTGGGGGGCAGGATGTGTTGTGTCTGTAATGTGGATACTTCCATTCACTTTCACTGGCAGTGCTAACTCCAGCATCATCAAGCATGTCAGTTGGGGTGGATGTGAAGGAACCTGTCCTATGGTGATGGAGACCTTGCGATCTGTCTCCAGGGTATGACTCAATAATGAAGACTATGGAATCATCATTAGTATTGGTAGCTGCATTCAGTGACAGCTCTGAATCACCATGTGATGATCCGGTGAGTGGCGGAGAGGCTGCAGGTGGAATGGTCTCAGATGTCTGGGAAGGACATGTCGAGCTACTGCCGCTCCAATTGCCACTTGATGACTGATGATCCTCTTTGTGGTCCATCGGGCTGGTCAGCACACCAGCATTAGAAACGGAGTGGATGGGGCTACTGAATGTGTCAGAACTAGATGAAATCTCACAGCTTCCCATGTCAGCTGTCCGAGGAAGGTGGGACCGACTCCTGTCCATCCAATCATGCTCTGCACATCCAATGTGTTGTGTTCCCTCTGGAACCGCCTGATCATCAGTGCTTGCTTCATCATCTTTCAGAATATTTTTTCCCCCTGGAACACGTAGGAAGTCCTCAGCTTCAAAAGGAGAGAATTCTTTCTCCTCCTCATCCTCATCACTGTCATCATCATCATCATTGTTGTTGTTCACTATTCGCCCTCCTTCGCTTGGCAGACTTTGGGAGCGCATATGAGTGCCCGCAGAGGCGGTAAACATTGTGTCAGAAGTGTCATGCAGTGATGATATGTTCCCAGTGGAATGAGAAAGTGACACAGTCACTCCCTGCCCTCTTTGTGCTCTGATTCGTCTACGTGAAGGTGCAGCTCCAGCTATTAGAAATTCTTCAGTCTGACAGCCAGAGTCCCTGATGTTGAGACGAGAGAGTGTGAGATCCTCATGACAAGCGTCAGGGTTGGTGTGGACTATCACCGTACGTTCTCTGGCCACTGGAGATTCATCAGAGTCTAAGAACAGTGAAACATTTTTATGTCAAATTAATAGCCATGTTATGATCTTATTTAATACTAATGCCGATTAACCAAAATATAGTATTTATTACAATTCATTTCAACAAATCTCAAAACTATATTATACTGCACAGTGCACATCACATAAATCAGATTAATAAACAGATATTCATGAACAGATATTCTAACTTAAAATGAAACAGAATCATCAGAGAATGTTAGAGCTTCACACACCCAGATCCTGCTGCAGTGGTCTTGGAAGGGCTGTGATGATTTTCCGTCTTCTTAACTTCCTCCGTCTTTGCAGCACTGACTGCGAGTGGACTAGTGAACAGCGCACACTGGCCTCTCTGTCGAACCCGACCCCTGTGAGGAGTGCCAGACATGTGAGAGGCTGTCGGGTGCCAGCAACTGTTTTCAACCCCCCACCCCCTCTATTTCCCACACCCAATATAAAAAGGAATTTTATATATATATATATATATATATATATATATAAAATGTAAATAAATGAATTCACGCCCTATGATGATTATGCACAATCAATTCATCAATACATTGCATTGAATCTTTCCTTTCTTATATGTATATATAATATACATTATATATACATATACTCTTCCGTCATGTTCAGATGTTTTGACACATACATTAGACATACAGAACACAATGTCATGCATGATGAAAGAGCCACATATTAAAAACATCAGAACAGGAAACATCTGGGGTTGAAATGAGCGTTTTCCCTCAGTCTTCTGTCCTGCTGACCTCATCTCTCCTCGACACCCTGCAGTCTGCTCTAAAACTCTCTTTGCTGTGTTGTTTGTACTGTGTTATGACTCTCATGTGACTGTAGGTTGAGCATCGGTTACTGCAGTGTGTGTGTGTGAGATTCACTGCATACGTCCAGCTCAGCAGTCTGATCTGCAGCAGATATGCGCTTTATAATTCTAATGCAGCTCATTAACATGCACTAAACACTTTCTTGACTCTTTGCATTTCCTGTCACTAAACATGTAAATACGACAACAAAGAACTTTTTTGTTTCAAATTTCAACCCAAATTTCAAATTTTTTTGTTTCAAATTTCAAGATTTTAACCTACTTTCCAGCATGTCTAAAAATGTTTTAATATTGTAATGTACAGGGATGTAAAATATTTGATTGTTTAAATATTATTTAAGGCAACTTAAGTAGCTACTGTTGAAACTGAACACTTGCTCAGTTCCATACAGAACAAATCATAATAATATACATTTCAAACTTTCAAAGAACACTGTATATATTGAATTGACCATAAGTTGCAGTGTTATGTTATTAGCCACTTTGCCTTGTCTTATGCTAATAAGAGTAGTAATGTAAACCAACCATTATTATAACGTGCTCTTTGCTGAATAGACTAAGCCAAAATAAAAAAAATGAATGCCAACCCCTCCTCTCTCGCTCATTCACTCTCTCTCTCTCTCTCTCTCTCTCTCTCTCTTCTCTCTCTCTCTCTAGATGGTGGTGGGTTGGGTAATGAGGTGGCACTGATACTGAACAGGGGAAACTCAATGGACATAAAGATCTCACTCAGGAAAGCTGATATCTCTGAAGGAGAAGCAGCGATGGCGCCCTCCTCTGAAAACAATACACACAAAATTCAGAGCTCTTAAAAATAAATCCGTCTGTTCATTGATGCCAGAGGAGAACTTTGGTCACATTCTAAAATGACAGAACCTGTTCCTGAGGTGGGCTTGCATTTGTAGAACTACTACAGCAAAATACATTAACTGACTTCTGATTAGAGCTTTTTATTTCTGGCACAGAAATAATTTTAACCAAAAAAGGGTTTTGTAATGTATATAAAATGATTGTTTTTATCTCAAAAAGATTAGAAAACTAAAATGTGCACTTTGGAACTACCAATAGCAACAATCCAAAAATGACCAACGATTTATTTAAATAATCGTCCTGACTATTTACAACAACATAATCAAGAATTGTCACAAATGTTTTTCACATTTTGACTCATAATAAGAATCCTCTACATGCCACATTTGTATAGTTTATGACATCATAGATACTAACAGACCAGAGTTCTCCTTCAGTAGTTGACAATATCACCAGACTCAAGTAAAGACAAGATTGTAGTTGAGCAATACCAAGAAGAAAGAATCAGTCTCAGTATTACCTATGCATGCATTACTCTAACCAAACAGTAGGGTAGACAAACAGTGTAGACACACACCTGTTACGTTAATGGGGACGATGCAGGAGCTGATGACTTGAGACTCTGTTTTCATCTTCTCTTCTGGGGTGGGCAGAGGCAGGACTCCAGGCCAGTTTGTCTGTTTGTCCAGCGCTGAGGGAACGTTTGGGATCGGGCACTTTGGCCGGTAGCCCAGGGCTACCAGCTCTGAATCTGTATCACCTGGAGGAGAAACCTAGAAAACAGATAAAAATTTTACTGGACAAAAATCTGTATTAGCCACTGAGTGCAACACGAGTCATTGATATTTTGGCCCATATTTCCAGAACACTACATTTCATATGCATACATATATCTGCTAATTTTGTGAACTTTTAGGAGCACATTGAAAGCTAACAGACACCACAGACTAAAAGATCTCATTTTAACAGAATGGTGAATATTTACATGCACATGAATGAAGAATCATTCAAGCATGCAGAGTGAGCGAGAGTGAATAAGCTTTTAGTGGAACAGTTTTTAGGGAAAATGATAAGCAAAGAAAACAAGCTAACCAAACATATACATGAAGCCCAAATCACAACACTTTTAAGGCTTAACAGGGTTAAGGTTCCAAAATGACCACTTTATCTGTCATTCACTGGACCAGCTAAACAACTCTCACTTAACGCTGCAACTAATCTAACAGGTTAAAGCTGAAACTTACCTGGCAGTGTTTGAAGAGCACTAACTAAGTTTGGGAGTGTTTAGAGGCTGACGCACACGTGAACATACAGAGCAGTAAAGCTGTGATATAGTGTGTCACTTTCCCAGCCGCCCAATCACACACTCACAATAAACACCGGCCCGAAAAAAGTGTTACCACGGAAACCCATACCAAAATGAGAGGAGGAGGAAATGAAAGAAGGACGAGTTTAACAGGCACGAAGAGAGTGAGACAGAATCAAAGAGAGTTTTTAGCCGATTTGTTTGTCAGTGAAAAAGAAAGAAAAACGTGTGGAGTTTCGAAAGACATGATCAGAGGAGAAAAAGAGAGACAGAAGGAGAGTGTAGAGACGAACTGAGAGAAGTGTGTGTGGGGGGGTCTGGAAAAGAGCCAAATGTAACGGTTTGATTTAACTTTCTGACTCACGTCCAAAAGCTATTTTGATTAGGAGAGACAGAGACTAAGAGAGAGACATTAGGAGAATGAAGTCATTCATGAAGTCTAAGACCAGACAGAGAAGAGAGAGAGCCCACAAACGAGAGAATGTGAAACCTGAGCAAGTGAAAGTGTAAAAGACAAAAACAGATGCATACTCCTCATATTTTCATTATAGTGTATTTATGTAAGAAATATTTGATTGTATGTGTTTTTGAGGTGAAAGGCTCTTCACTTATTCACCCTGTAAATTTGTAAATCAGGCAGGGAATTGTGAGTAAGCCACAGTGTAAGGAGTTGATGGGACATTCATTTTTTCTGCCATGACGATCTCACACACACATGGACTCTATTCTGGAAACCCGGTGATTAGGAAACCTCAGACTCGTGCACTTCTGTGAGTGTGAGCTGGTGTGTAACACACACTGATTTCCACAGAGCTCTGCTTCAGAACTGTCCAGCAGCATACAGCATTTAAACAGTGTGAATGTAAAATCTAATGCAAAGATATAACACATAGCAACTTAAAACTATTTATCCTACAGCTTCACTCACTGGATTCACTCTGTTGTGGATGTATGGTATCAGTTTCTCTCAGGTTCACACAGGTATACTTCATAACATAAACTGTGGACATGATCCACCAATGCTTGTCAATCAAGTACACTGTATTTTTGTTTACGGTTTAAACAATATATCTACTGTTTTTGTATTTAAATCTTAAGAACTTCTTTTATGAAATATTTTGTTTAAAAAGATCTAACCTTTATGTGCATTTGAAAGAAATTCCACTTGGTTTGATAATTATGTTATCTATGCTAATAACATTTATACATTATATGTGTCAAAATACATATGCAACTGACCTTAACGGTGACTGGCATTACTACATTAGTGCCTGTTTTCTATGATCACAGAAAATGTGATCAAACTCCAGCATCAAGACAGCCAGGAGGGAGAGAGAGAGAGAGAGAGAGACAGAGAGAGAGAGAGAGAGACAGAGAGACAGAGATAGAGAGAGACAGAGAGAGAGAGAGAGAGAGAGAGCGAGAGGGAGAGAGAAACAGAGAGAGAGAGAGAGAGAGAGAGAGAGAGAGAGAGAGAGAGAGAGGGAGAAAGAGAGAGAGAGAGACAGAGAGAGAGAGAGTGAGAGAGAGCCAGAGATAGAGAGAGAGAGAGAGAGAGTGAGAGAGTGAGAGAGAGCCAGAGATAAAGAGAGAGAGACAGAGAGAGAGAGAGAGAGAGAGAGAGAGAGGGAGAAAGAGAGACAGAGAGAGAGAGAGAGACAGAGAGAGAATGAGAGAGAGAGAGACAGAGAGAGAGAGAGAGAGAGAGAGAGAGAGAGAGAAAGAGAGCCAGAGAGAGAGAGAGAGAGGAAGAAAGAGAGACAGAGATAGAGAGAGACAGAGAGAGAGAGAGAGAGAGAGAGAGAGAGAGAGGGAGAAAGCGAGAGAGAGAGTGAGAAAGCGAGTGAGAGAGAGAGAGAGGGAGAGAGCGAGAGAGAGAAAGAGAGAGAGGGAGTGGTTTTAGAGAACTACAGATGTTAGAGGAAACATGAAGATCACTGCAGAGCTTGTGAAAATACCTTTCTGCTCCACGGAGACAAATGACAACACTCGGTCAGGGAAGAGGAGCGGTTGCCGAACTACAACACACACAAAACACAAAGATGAACATGAATGTGTGGATAAAGATCACAAACATGATCACACAGTCAACACTGGTAATGTGTATTTGTATCCATAACTAAAATGCAAAAATAACGTTACTCTAACTGATTTAACCCCCTTTAAATAACAACTGTGGTTTACTGCTGTCAAAACACAAGCTGTGACAACACAGATCTGGAGTGTACATGCATGTCAAGAACATGTTCATCATGTCCAACATTTACAGGCAAAACCAAAATAGAGGCCAATAATCTAGTTGAAGTAAAACATGTACATGCATTACAGTGGATCAGATGAGGTTTATCTCCCGTGAGGTTCTGGCTGACACACAGATGTGTGTGTTTACCTGTGTTTGTGTTGCTGGAGCTTCTATATCTCTTTCTGATTTCTCCTAAACACACACACACACATCAGGACACAGTCTAACAGAACCTCTTTAGTAACATTACACTCTGTGAACACAGTGAACAGAAGGACGTTTACTGTTGTCAGGTGTTCCTCTCGATGTTCGAGTCTGCTCGTGCGGGGGGAGAGGTATGTGGGGATGGGCGGAGCCATGGAGATGGTCACCCTCCGTTCTCTCTCGCTAAACTCCTGCCTCTGCTGCTGATCTGAGGTTCATATTCACACACAAACCACAATTATTATTCTGTTTTTAACAGTTCTTACTGATATTTATTTATTTTTAATTTATTGGAAACAAGACTGAATGATAAAGTGAAGAGTGTAGAATGAGAAGGTTGCAATCCTGACTCGAACCAGTCACCCAAAAGCTACACAAATCAATAGGCTGGAGCACATGTGGAAGCCACTGTGCCACAGCTCTGAGGTTCTTTTGATTTACTTTCTTTAACTTGTACTTTTTTACTTTACTAATTGTGTTCTCTTCTTTTAGCACAAACAACATAAGAAATACAGTATTTGTTCATGTTAACCTCTAGAGGGTGCTGTCTACCGCCTCTGACTGCACAGCTCTGAGCAGATGCACCTCTCAGAAGTGAACTGGGTGGTGATAGTATTATGGGATGAATATGATTATTGTTAGTTGTTTGCATTGATTTATTACTGACTGACCTCTGTACAGCGCCTGCAGACTCTGTCTGGCATTGCGATGCAGCTCTTCCACGCACGCAGGGCGTGTTGATGGCAGGAACACATTTCTCTGCAGGTGCCATGAAGTCTGATAATGTCCATTCAGTTTTCTTTCAATGTCCAGATTAGAGACGGCTGCAGAGAAACAAACAGCTGGTTACATCCACTGACCGACACAGACCCACTTAATACCATTACCCAGTAAATCCCAGCACTGTTCACTAACCTATAGACATCTGTATGTAAACAAGTTTACCATGAAAGGAATCAGCCTACACTGTGTCTGAGAGATCATAAACTGCGCCAGAACAGCACAAGCAATTAATCTAGTGTGTAATTTACACTGTACGCATACAGTATTGTCTTACAAGTTTAGATGTGCTACAAGTTGCTGTGTGTGTGTGTGTGTGTGATGTCAATGATGTCCATCATACATCAAGAGCTGGAGGCTTACTGAGGCAGTATCACTCCTGACCCTAGTGTGACCTTTCTTTACGTCCCCATCCTTCTGAAATGTCAGGATAAAGTGTTTTACATGTATTAGTTGAAGATGAGCTGTTCTGTGAGGGGGTCTGTCAGCTCGGTACAGTGCAGTGATGGTGATTGTAGGAAACTTGTGCTCTGGTTAAGTGGGGCTGTGCACGACCCTTGCTGTGGAGGAATGTTGATAAAACATCTCAGTATCTCAGCTTGCAGGATATCCAGGTTTCACGTAAAAAACACAGGGATGAATAAGGTTCGCATCAAGCCTGCATCCTGTTCCACTCATTAAATCTACTGTACAAAAATCATCGTTAATCACAGATCTATAAAGTTGAGGTGGTTTACTGAAGGAGGGCAGGAGGTCTTTTCCTCCTCAGATTTTGGTTGTTAGTTGTTTAGCAGTATGAGGTAAATAGTGATCTTAACTACAATGACAATCCATTCTCCTCTTCATCAGTACAAACCCTCAGTCAACATCTTCAAGTGTTTCCAGATTAAAACCAAGAGAAAGAAACAACACTGAATGTTTAAGTCCAGACAAATCTCAGAAGTCTCTGAGGAGGCCAAACAAAGCCATCTACAATCTCTCTGTTTCAAACAGACTGAAGAAAACAGCAGCCAAAACAACAGAGATGGTTTGTGGAGACTGTTCGTCTGCTGATGGGAGATATCAGAGATAAACCAACAGGCTTAGCTTGGCTTTAGAAAAGAAGATGGGAAACAGAACTGGCATTATCTTTGAGGCTTTTCCTGATTCATTTCTCTGTTTTCCTTGTTATCTTTCCAAACTCTGTGATATCATTCTTTCTGTCATCAAAGATATCTGTAGATTGAACATGTAAAACTGTGGTTTCTAACACCAGAGCTGGAAATCAAAACCTCTAGACCAAATCTGAGGTCTTGGGACCAAAATCCTTTTGGATGTTAAAACCACAAGAAAACATTCTCTCTGAGATTCCAAAACAAACTTCATCTTATCTTCACATCTCTCCCAATTTATTATGGATGCAGAATTTTGAACATCCTCTCACAAGTTTTCTACCAGCATCCAAAGTACATTGACTTTCAGTCTCTAGCAGTTAACTGGCTGTCAGTGTGAATGTTACGGCTGTCCTGTTTCCCACACACAAAATGAGTTAAACCTACCATCTCTAGTTTACAGTCACCCTCTAATCATCAGCCACTGACTGAGGCCTGAACCCTGAGCCAAACCCCTCACCATTGACACACACACATGAATGCCCACTGTGGGAAAGTCCTCCAAATGTTAACTGTATCGCCCCACACCTCTCTGTAGCTCACCTCCCCTCACATCAGCACATTTGGTATGACCACAACACTGGCTGAGGGTTCCAGTGGAATCATGAGCATTAACTGAAGCCTCAGACCAAAGCCATTCATCTTTACCATGTTAAAACCGTACAGCACAGTTTATTAGTTTAATGGGTTACTGAAGAGGAAATGAAATGTTCACTTCACACTTCAAATATATGGCAAAGATTATTCAACAGACATTAATTTCTTTACTAAGTTTCATTACTAAGTTTCTCTGAGTTTCTAATTTCCAAATATAATCACATCAACTTGCAAAACTGAAGGCCTGGGAATGACAGTTATGAATCTGCTTCATCACAGCATACATGACATTGAACATCTCTAGAAAGTGCAGCATCCAGTCTACTGTACCTTTAGACTGCAGAGTCACGCAGCATCCAAAAGCCATGAGTGTCTGTGGAGCTCCTCAGCCAAGCTGGCCGGTAAGAGAGAAGTGTCTGTCTCTTTTTCAAGCTCTCATTTGACTTTTCGTGCAGCTGCAGCCTCTCTCTCTCCCTGTCCCTGTTGTTTTCTCTCTCTGACCCACCACCCCCCATTTCTCCACCCTGTTACCCTAGATACCGCTCACCCCCCCACAGAGGGTGCACATGGTTTAGTCTGGCCTTAGCTTGGGCCATCGTAATCCCTTCATATTTCACTGGAGCGGTCCACAGCAAGGAAGCACAGGGTCACTAATCCACATGGCTGATGTTAGGCCGCTGGCTTTAGAGCTGATCGAAATACTTTGTTATCAGAGTTTAATGTCCAGAGACAGTAAGACATTAGTTGACATGCAGAAAAATGCACGTCTGTGGTGCTTTTAAAACTGTATACTGTCTGTATTTAAAATACAGATGAATTCTTATTCTGTGCTGCGTACAAATACAATTACAGAGAGAGAGCGAGAAAGAGAGATTGTTCATCTTTTCTAATCCCACACACTCTCAGTCTCCAGTGATCTTGGCACCATCATGACCAAATGTGAAAGAGAGCAAGAGAGGAGATTGTGTTTATTTAACTCCTTGTGGTGTAGCTCACAACTGGGGATGAGCAGTGTGTGTGTAAGTGTGTCTACAAGTGCAAAAATCCTTGTGTTATTATAAACAAAAAAATGGCACAACATGATGCATGTTGATTACAGTTATTTACCTTACAGTACATCGATCAAAACTGTACAGCTTTCAATGAATAAAAAACTCAGAGAATAATCAGAGAAGTTGCCTTCAAACATATGCAAGTGTTGTAGGTTTCTCATTCTTACTCCTCTCTTTTGTATATCTTTATCTATAAACAGGTTCTGTTTTCCTCTGTTTATATATTCCCTCCAATACATTTTACATTTGTGGTACTAGTGTAAATTTAGCACCGGTCAGGTTTATAAAACACAAATGCAAAAGCTCATTTCAACACAACGTTTCAACAACATTATCAGTCAAATCAAGGACACACTGTAGGATAAAAACGTTCAGTTTTATAGGGCAGTTGTTCTTCCAATAATTCATCTTTTCAGTACAGACTTGAATGAAATCTTCACAGTAGTCTAGCACACACATGCAGATAGAAGAGGAAGGCGGTAGAGAGACATGCAGTCAGAGAATAAAAGAGCAGGAGAGAGAGGTAGAGAGGATGGGCAGAGTTTAAGTCTCAGACAGCAGATAGACGTCCAAAAATAACACAGTGTAATGAATCAGCTAAAATTCTCACCACAAAGCCTGAAACAAGAGCACACACACACACACACTGGAAACCACATGAAGTTAACACACACTTCGGGGAAACGTGGTGTAGTGTGAAGGAAACAGGCGATGAGGTGTGTGTGTATGGATCACTGGATCTGTTACGAGTGTAAATGCATCACTATCAGCGCAGTGTGATTTTTAACACCATTAACAGTGTGTCTTAATCAGGCACAGTGTGACAGAACCTGCAGACGCTTCCGTTTACTCTGCAGTGATTGTGAGGAAACATGCATGCTAATTCTTCAGTTTAAAAAGTGCAGTTCACATGTTAGTTACACTTAGTGAAATCAGCAGTGTGTTTTATAGCTTTACAGATTTTGTGTAATGACACGCATATCTCGCTACAGAAGAACACACACATATACACAACATGACACTGTGCTTGCAGTGTGCCTGCTTCCCGCTTTAGTTTCTGCAGTATCTTTCTTTCTGAGTCAACACAGGAAGAAAACCTTCCCCTCTAATTTTCTCTTTCTCCTGATCTATCACTTCTTCCACTGTGATGAAGATCTGTGATCTAGACTAAGAGGGCAGGGCTCATACATCATCCTGGAACATGATTGTAGGTTTTATAATGTCTGAGTCTACCAGACACGACCAAAACCATTACAGTGTCTCTGCCTGCAGGTTAAAACAGCCTTCACATCCTGCCCTCTGAAGGACCTCAACGAGAACCTTTGACTGTAAGGTTCTTTGGGGAACTCTACCTAGTCTAACTTAATTAAATTGGTGAATTTAATTACAGGAGAAGTTGTGTTGTGTTAAATTGATTTGAAGAGCCCTTATTATTTAGTTTTCATTTAAAATATTACAACAGTAGTGTTGATTTAAACAGCAGGTCCTGCCTGCTTCCGAAATCACTCCATGAGGAATCACACAGCACTCTTCTGCTCTTCCTCAAGCTAACGCTGGATCTGCTTCAGTTACGCAGTCCGGACTGAATTTCAGTGGTTTTGTCCCTGACCACTGAAGTTATGAGAACACATGAACCGTATTTGTGTGTTCAGTCATTAAAGAGCAGCGCTGTGTGTTTCATTCACTGGACTAAACCCACAGCGTCTTGTTTTCATTAGTGGGATGGTCACAGCGAATTATTAAAGAATCAAGTGATGTGGTTTAAAAGACCTTCAGTTTCCAAACCTGCCCTGCACACACAGACTGAACAGAGACATTCTCTTCATTCCAGTCAGACCTGTCCAAGCTCATCAGCATCATGTTCAGGGATGTACATTTCAGAAACACTGTGTCTGTTTAAAAGACTCCATTTACAATTTAATATATGAAAACTGTAATAAATCCATTTATTTACGTCCTCAAACTTCACTTCCTAAACAAGGTTTTGACTGATTCATTTCTGTAAGTGAGAAACATTGCTATGCCGTACAATGTCAGTCTGGAGAAATGTGACTTCCAGTCTGTGACGACCCTTTTCTGGTCCAGCATGACAATGTTTCTGTGCAAAAGAACTGGAGGAAGCTAACTGACCTGCAAAAACCCAGACGTGAAGTCCATTGAGCATTAAATGAAATGAAAATGAAATTAAATGCTCAATGAACACATGGGTGTGTAGTTTAAGTGTCCACATATTTCTGGTCATGTACTGAGTGTTTTTACAACTCTCTGTTGTAAAATCATTCATTGGATTAGAGTTTTAACAGACAGTTATTATAATGTCTTCAGTCTAGACTCTAGTCTCAGTCTAGAGCTGTTCAGAATACTCGCATAGTTTTGGCCTCACATTGCTCTGAAATGAATCTCTGAAATGAATTCCTCTTACAGTTTGGTTGCTGGTTTGGAATTTGGTTGGATGGTCAGATCTTGTGGTCAGAAGCTGTGCCATACTTCTTTAAAAAACTTTTGATAAAGTTTCATCCATTTTATTTACTGATTATTATAGCTGTGCAATCAAGCAACTGAGAGAAGCTCTGAATGAACAGCGGCACTATAATAATCACTGTCAAACTCTGCATAAACTGCACATTTCATGCAATTTTTGTTATTCAATGGGATACTTAACATTTAAGTCATTTTCAGATTTTTATTTTTATCTAATCCAAATGCTTATATTTGAATCATTATAGATTGTGGGGACTTTCCATAGACATAATGACTTTTACACTGCACAACCTGTCTCGTCTATCCCCCAACCCTCACAGAAACCCTCACACCTTTTTGCATTGTTACAGAAAAGCATCACTTAGTGTTTAATAATCAATTTCCCTCATGAGGACCACTGACCGGTCCCCACAATGTAGGTATGTGTGACCTTTACCATCATTGTGGGGGACAAGGGCCAACACCACACACACACACCAGAATTAGACCTGAGGAACACAAGCTCATCAGCAGTCACTTACTCAGTCCACTTTTCTAATCTCAGAAATACTTTTAAGGTCTTTTAAACTCACGAGACCCCCCTGAAAACATGCACTTTCACTGGCCAAACACAAAACAACAGCTCTGCTTTACGAACACAAACTCATAAATCAGAAGAAAGACGCTTCACGAGGTGAAGTCTTTCAACGCAGCTGTCTGATTTCAGAAGTGAACGCACAGTGCAGACTCCCGGAGAGACGGACACTTCAAAGCAAGAAAGAAGGAACAGTGAGCTGCAGCCTGAGCGTGTTCTGTAGAGGAGGAACTCTGTAACGTTTCAGAAGAACCTTGTTTATCCAGCTGTGATGTATTACTGCTACAAAGCCCCGCAGCATAACTGTGCTTCATTCTTGAATATTTTCCACCGTCAGAGTTCAAGCATGTGCTGTTAGAACTGTGTATTAGATGGCTGTGTTACTGTAGATCAGCTCTCAGTGTGTGATGTCCATGTACAGTGATATGAGCACTTCCTGCTGCTCTTAGACATACACTGAAAAAGACTCTGAATGTGTAGTATCCAGAATATCATAGAAACCTCCCAAGCAACCATAATGCAAAAACTCTCAAAACATCGTGGCAACCTCATAGCAACACCTCATAGAAGTGTGACCGTATGTTTTATGCAGGCAAGCAGCAGTCATATTTTCCTCATTAAAACCATAAATCTAGTCCCCAAGCAAAATACTCCTAAATTGATTTTGCAGTGCAATTCTAA
Organism: Chromobotia macracanthus; assembly: GCA_036877525.1. Lineage (NCBI taxonomy): Eukaryota > Metazoa > Chordata > Actinopteri > Cypriniformes > Botiidae > Chromobotia > Chromobotia macracanthus. The sequence continues at coordinate 1,572,294 of JAZGTH010000006.1, forward strand.
AAATGATGATTATTAACTGAATTTAAAAGCAACCATTAGCAGTCAAAGCAACACGCCATGCCAGAATGAGAGACACACTGCCCTCTGGTGGTTCAAACTTTATGATCAAGTTTCAGGTGACTAGTTTAGGATATAGCTAACACCTCTAAGACAGATTATTCATTGCTAAATTAAAACAATATGTGAATCTGCATATATTCCAAAACA
>JAZGTH010000006.1:1577500-1690000 GCA_036877525.1 Chromobotia macracanthus
TCTCTCTCTCTCTCTCTCTCTCTCTCTCTCTCTCTCTCTCTCTCTCTCTCTCTCTCTCTCTCTCTCTCTCTCTCTCTCTCTCTCTCTCTCTCTCTCTCTCTCTCTCTCTCTCTCTCTCTCTCTCTCTCTCTGCTGTTGTCATGCTCCAGGAGAGAATTAGTGACAGCCAATGGGACACACGTGTGTGAAGTGACCAGCCTCATGCTACTGAAAGCCTGTGAGAACGTAGGTCCGTTTTTCCATCTGATATTGAAGAAAAATATTTTCCTCACTAGAAACACCCAGAATGTACAGTAATATAATGAGTGATTTAACTCACCAGTCAACAAACATTCCTGCGCTGAAATAACAATCAAAATACATAGATTGAGTGACATTGCAATGAATGAATGTGTATGTTGTAATATTATTGTTTTATCTTTAACATATAAAGTGTTAAAGTTTCCTGATCAGATAATGATTTACTTTAAACAGCCAGTTTAAACACATTAGATCAAGTATTTTCAGCCACCTGGGAGAAGAACTGTTGAGAAGATAAGAACAGATTAACAAGAAAAGAAAGCAGGATGTGATAAGGTCACTCCACAGTGTGAAAAACCATCCTGAAGATCCACCTGCAGACCAGAGCTCAGAGCTGAAAACACTGAAGAACCAGAAACTGACTGTACATCCTTACAAACAAACATGTTTAAATATGCAGCAATGTGAATAACTGTAGAGCGTGACATCAGCCTGATCCCATCTAAAAAAACTCATTGCCAAACACTAAAACCACCAAACAGATACAAATGACCATGTAAGACCAAAAGTCCCTGAGAGAATTTTACGGAAACAACATGCTGAATACTTCCTGAAGTTTTATAGAAGTGACTCATTTTCAGGAAGCTAAAGTTTGGACTCTTGACAGGTTCATGTGTTGAGTTCTTCAGGAGGCACTTGTGGGACCTTCCGGGCAATAAAAACCCAGTGAGCCACTAAATCTGCTCTCCATTAACTACTCACTCCCAACCTTCAAATCACCACATCTGAGGTCTCTGAATGACCCTCCCTTAAGGGTTTCTGTGGCAGATCCTCTGACCGTACATGCTGGCTGAATGGGTGCTATCTGCCCCCTCAATCCAAACCATCAGTCCCTCATTTCCCAGCTGATAGAACAACACAGAATCAAAAGAGTGAGGGCATGAGGGGAAACTCGAGGGTCACGGATGGGTACTTTAGTGCCATTGTTTTAAAATGACCCATTTAATTGCATAATTAAAAGCACACGTGCAAATACATTCAAATAAACATCTTGAATATTTCCATATGTTTAGTGGCTTTTCACCAAGCACCTCCCCTTGTGTCTCCTTTCTGCTTTTAGTGAGGTAAGCACTCACTGAGGTTTCTGTCCTCTGAACTCTGGAGGTATTGAGTGACAGTTTTGGATGAAGAAAAACATCCACAAGCTGCTTTCGTTTAGACCACCCTTCACAATCTCGACGGCAGTAGAAACTCACGCATGACGTGTGTTCTGAGGAAAAGTGCAGGGCAGGGAAAGTACAGGCTTAACACGTGGAGGAAATGAAGAGTTGTATGCGAGTCCGACGCTTGTGGATCTACACGTGCTCCAGTTACAATTTGGCATTTAGACAACAGCTAAAAGGCATCGTGATCCTCTGAAAGGGAATGAGGTATTTTGGCGAGCCCTAATGTTTAATATTGCTTAAACACAAGGACGGGTAAATGGTAATCAAATACATCTGCTGCCATTAGCTACTCTGGGCTCTCTTGAAGGGGTCTGTCCGTGACCTCTCATGAGGAGGTTTTATATGAACTGCTTTTACTGTTCTGTGATGATACACTTTATATTTAAAACTTATATTTTGAGGTCTCTTTTCAATGCACATTCAACTAGAAGAAAATATATTTTAAAAAAACACACTTTCCTCTTTATATTTAGAATAGAAATGATCCTAGAAGACAAATCCACAATGTCTTTAGCTTATAAGGACGGGGGGCGTCTGTGCTGGGGTTCATAACAGATCTGGTTAATTATGTTCCTCCTGATAAAGATGACATCTTCTGTCATACCATGAGCTGCCCACCAGCACTGAGCCCCACCATCACCCACACAAAACACCCCAGACTCAAAGACTCACAGACCTACAACCGATCAACAGCCTACAAACAGAGCCTGCAAGAAAACCAAACCAGTCAGCTTTTCACAGACTGCTAGTACAGCTACTATACATTATATATATGATGAGATAATACATGCTATATACACATAAAAGACTCAATACTGCATCAGAGAAAGACTTCGCATTTACTGACAGGCTCACAGGAAAACTACAGTATTGTCATGGAGACAATCGACTGCATTCACAGCACCCAATGAGGAGGCATATAAAAGTTCTCTTCTCCTTAGTCTAGGAGAAGGTTTGAAGATAACAGCACAGCTAAATGACATAATCAAACAAATTGTGTTTCATATTTGTGTTTCTACTTGTTTCTTTTGTTGAAATCAGACCTATATTACATTATATAGATAACCTCTCTCTCTCTGTGGGCAGAATATTGGACAAAGCCCATGTAAATACTCACACACCTTTCTGTAGGTTCCCATCAGAAACAACTGTGAAAAGCTTTCTGAATTTCTGAATTGAACAAAAGAGAGGCAACGGTTTTTTAAATATTTTGAGACGGTAGAGCAGATGAAAACTGCACCGTGGGTGTTAAAGAAAACACAAGTGTTTGAGAGAACATAGGTGTGGTGAGTTTGTTTCACATTACTTACATTAGCGTGCTGACAGTCAGGGTTCAGCGTGTCATTTGTTGACACTGTCAACACTCCTTTACTTGTTTTCTTTACACGGGGGAAACTGTAGACAAAACCTTAAGTCACTTTCAATTTACCAAACACCAGCAGTTAAACCTCGCCCACACTGTCACAGGGTTCCTCGGTTCCCTCGTGTTGTGTTTAGTTTAGTGCTAGACACTCTTCAGTCCAGTCAAAGTGCACACTCGTCTGGGTTTTTAAATCTACACACCACGGTACCGTTTGCTAAAAGTTTCCTGGAGTATCCCAGAGTGTGACACCAGCTTTTTTTGCACATACTTGATCTCAGGACAACTAAGACCCGAAGTGACCTAAATTCACACCCTCTCAGGAGCTGCTTTAACACCACTGTGCAGAACCTGGTGAATGTAATGGACTACAGCTTCACTTCATTCTCACATTCACTTCAGTGTCAAAAGTCCAATTGTAAAGCCAGGGACAAAAAAGTGGCTTCTTTTATCCACTTTTGTCCACTGAAGTGGTCTGACACTTCATTCACAGACACACACACAAAAGTCAATCTGGGAAATCATTCAGTTTCAAAACACATAAAAGAACTTTCACTGAAACTACAGAATGTCCACCTGCCCGGATTCAGTGAGGTTCAGAAGAGAGCCGTGCTTGAGCAATTATCATGGAAAGTATGTGCCATTGAAAAAACAGAAAAGGATTTACATTCCAAGGAACAGAAAGGCTAAAAATACTGCCGTCTGCACACCTACGACCAAGAACTTTCCAGAAGTGGTTCAGAATTACACTGACCTGCTGAAATGCCCCATTTACCACTTACATCATTAATATATGTGATGGTCCGTCAAGAAACCTTTATGTAGAATCTATAAAGGCCTTTAAGGGCAGAAGGCAGAAAAATATGAATGTCTGTCATTAATCTTTAGAATAATCTGCACTGAGGAATTACTTTCAACAAGACCAGGAACATACATTAGGAAGGTAAATACAGACAGACTGGTGGAAGCTAAACGTGACGAGATTACTGATGCCCTGCAGTCTAACGTTTATCATGATGAAAACCAGATGAGCAGAGTTACACACGTGTGCTACATCTGTGTGTGTGAGAGAGTCCAACACGCTTTAAATAGATCTGGCACACCTCAGTCAAAAAGCGTGTAAGTGAAATGACCTTACAGGTCTGTCTGTATCTGAATGAAAAAGAGTGAAGAGTATAATAGTTTGAGAGGTATAACTTCACCTCATGATGAAAACCAAAATCTTTTATGGAAAGCTGCTCTGTCTCTGAAACAACTTCACTTTCCATGTGACATCACAAAGCTCCATTCTGTTAAATAACACTTAATAAGATCCAGTTCATTCCTGATGGATAAAAAGGTTCATGTTTATTACTGGTTCAGTATGTTTGCACATCTGTAAGGGGTTTCTGTTCTTTAAATTGAAAAGAATGTATTTAATTAATATCACCCGTTTAATCAACTAAATGTTTGATAGGCTGATACACCGGAGACAGACGACGTGTGATTAAAACAACAGGCCTGATTCTGCTCACTCAACACCGACATAAAAACTGTAAATGTGATTATTATTATGAGCCTTTACATTCATCAGGGACCTGTGAGCCTGCCAAGTGTTCAGTAAGCTAATAAAACATCCTGCATTCTTAAAATGAGAAAAAACAAACAGACAGAGGAAAGAAAACAGTTGAGAAAATGTTATATAGGTGATGTCATTCCATTAAAAGAGTTATACAAGGAAAGTGCGAAACATCTGCCCTAATTTCCCAGAATTCATTGTGGATAATGACATTTGGGACTGAGTCAGATACTGACACTGGGACAGTTTTCCCTTGTGTGCAGGACTAATGAAGAAACAGACCTGACACCCGGATTACATCATCACCAATACAGAGGACTGAATATGAGAACGTCAAGAGCTGAAAAACCCAGCTGTACCAAGACATCAACATGAGATGACATTTTCAACCAATTTCACTTTCAATATTACATCATTCTATATAAAACAGGACATCTTACTTGATTAGAGAAAGTGTCGGGCGCAACTTGTACACATCAGAGCAAGTTTTTCACTAACAAATAAAAAACATTAAAAGAGACAAAGATTTTCTTCTTTGGAAACCAGAGAATCATACGACTTGCTTGTGTACTTAAGCAAATAAATGAGGTCCATTTTAATTAATGTTGATTTTAACATCTTGATGTTCAACAAAAACAGATTATGTTATAAACAGATATAACACTGCCGAAATGAATGAAAACAACAAACTAAGAAAAATGCTATTGGATGAGCCCGGATTACACATGATGCAGCACAATATTGTAATTCAGATCAAAACAAGGCTGTGATTGGATGGGGAAAGCATGTGCTGGCAGCCAATGGCCTCGTTTGCTATTGTTTATGTGTTTGTGTTGTGTGGCTGGCTGAGAACAGATCAGTCCAAACTCTTCTTCTGTCACCCAGACACCATCTCTTGCTTTTCTGTGTTTTATTTGCCTCTGTCACACAACCTTTATCTTCCAGTATGTTACTGGGTGTTTCTCTCGCTCTCTGTTTTAGGAGAGAAAAACAGAGATCTGAATGGACTGACTCTGGAACACTCCAGTGAAATCAACCAAAAATGATTTCATTGTCTTACCCATCCACTGTCCCTGGTGCCCTCATTATGACACGAACACACACACACACACACACACACACACTGTTTTCTGCACTATTTTATGCATTTATCTACCGACACTGAAGCAGCAAAAATGCAACCTAGCAGCCCAGGTGCACCTTGCCTGGCAACACAGAGGATAGGAAATCCGCTCCGGGATCCCAACCAGGGTTTCCATTCCACTCTGCTCATGGCAGACAGCGACTGACTCTGCAGCAGTGTAAAGCTATCAGACTGAACTCTGACAGGTTGAGTCGAGGTAACCGACAGCCGAATCTGGGTACAGTTAACCCTACCACCTTCATTAAAAAATGAGCTGCTTTAACAAGCACTTGTAATCTGGAGAAGTCTTCTCTAGACCATCTACAACATCTGCCCAGACCTTTTAAATAAATTGTGAGGGTTGGTCCAATTACAATCTGATTTGACCTTATTTGCCTGCACCACAAACAGATGGTTTATGGTTCTGCTTTCTGCCTCATAACTTTGCAAGAAAAATCTACTTCTGTAATTTCAGCACCTCCCAATGAAATTAGTTTACTTCAGAACCCACAAGGACAGAAGACAGATTTCCAGGTCTGATTTTCTCTGTCTGATTCAAAACCATGTTGTGAACCTGTTGTCCATTAGTGGACAACAGACAGCCCTGCGGCAAAATGTATTGGTGGATCTACAACAGTTTTGTTGGCTAAGCAGGACACTCAGAGTAATGTTTTCATACATACATAGTGTTCACACTTGTTTGGGTAAATAAACATACAAATGACTTACAGTTGTCTATTCATGAGAAGATGGGACAGGAGACGCTATTTAGTAACATTTAAAACATGCACTTCAACTTTAAAATGACCTTTTCACCAAACAAAAATGGATTTTTTTCTAACAAAAAGAATTGTGATTACCGTGTAATCTGGCTGAATGGTTTCAGTTATAAAGCAGCTATAGATCTACTGCAGATGGTCAATTTAACATGAGAAATTTGAGGAATAAAGACTCTGGCAGAGAGAATATTAAACACAATGAGTGATGTGCATTAGTGTGATTATGACCAATTCAACTGACTGAAGTGTTGAAAACATGCAGGGATCTGCTCATTCAGCCAGTGCTCTTCTCAGAAGTCTTCTTAGATTAGTGTAAGTCTCAGGTTCACTAAAATCTGTTCTGGCACAAGACAATTCTGCAGGCCTGTAAAGACTTCACATCTACAATCATATGAGACCTGGAAACTGTCTTCTGTCCTTGTGGCGTCACTAAACATGGAGCATACTTTCACTACACACTAATGGCAATCAAATCACTGCTTTAGTGAGAGGTGAGAGAGATTACAGATAAACTGCAGGAGAAGGAGACTGAAACAGGAGAGATAAAGCAGCTGAAGAAAGAAATGTATGAATTATTTTCTTGCTCCTACATCAAACAACTTTAAACTTCAGTGCAAGAACTAGTGACAGACTGAAATATAGAGGCCAGAATGATGCAACACCATCATTTTTATTTACGAGATTATAACTGGATGCCCCTTACAATCAATGCGATTATCTCACATAATAAACACAGAAAGATTTCCTCCAGAAACATTTATTTGTGCATTAATTGTGTTCTTCTGCTTAATAGTAGGCAGTATAGAGTGAATATTATAGAGTGTATATTACATAGCACAGAATTTCATAATTTATAACAACATACCACACAACAGCTTCACTCAGACACCTACATCTGAAAAACCCTGAACAACCACTGGGACAAAAACCAAATGACAAATGACAAAATCTAATGACTCCTCATTCAGTAATAACACGGTCTCTGTTGTCATTCACTTAAACAAACACACACACACGCTAATAATAACCAAGCGCTCATACACACAACCATCCCTCACAGCCGTGACTCTGCGGTCCAGGAGATTTCTGGGAAAGGTAAATATTTCATTGCTGCCCAAACTGCTTGTTACTTTTGCTCAGTGGGAGAAACATCTTGTGCGGCCGTCCCTCAGTTCTAACCAGGAACACCAGGGTCAGAAATGCTTTAAAAGAGAGAGAGAAGAGACACGTTCACGAGCCACCGCTCTGATGTCACTACCAGGACAAGACAGTAAAGAAACATAATGAATCATTTTAAACATTTTACATAAAGTGCTCCGGTGTGACGTTACTGGTTCTCTGGATGAAGTTTTGATAACCTGTGAAAGGTTCACTCAGAAATCAGTCATTTACTTCACTGTTGTTGTGAAGTATGGAGCACAAAAAGATTTCTGAAGAATTACGGCACAGATGTTTTCTACACAATGACAGCTCATTGTAAACACCTCTGCGAAGCTTCAAAAAACTGCTCAAAAGATAAAAGTATCGTGCACCATATTTCCAGTATTATGAAGCCATTTCTGAATCCGGATGAGATCTTTCAGAGAGAAAGATTGTAAGATTGGAGACTTTAAACTGTTGTTGTACAGACAGCTGCTGTGTAAAAAGCACACAAACACCATACAGGTTTAAAATGATGCAAGCATGTAATAAAAATAACTAATAAACTTCAGAGCATGATACAGTGCTGGTAAAGAAAACAATGGCCTCATTTCAACATACAGTAAGAATGTGCTGTTTTAGCTGTCATTCACTGTGGGAACTGATTTCTGTGGGTAACAGCTCCACTGACTATGACATCAGAACAGAGCAATGAGAGACAATGAGACAGATATACACAGACAATGAGACAGATGTAGGCCGTTAAAAGAGAAAAAAGCACAAACAAATTTTCAGAGTAAGTTATTATGAAGATAAGAAAGAAACAGTGAGAGAGAAAATATCATATATGACAGTGATGTAAATCACATTAGTGAGCCAATGACATCCCTGTGAGTGCCTCATCAATCACATTCAACCCCAAAGAAATCTTATTGGACTGCATAAACAACATGAGTCTCAAGGGTCCAGCGTCATCCCTGATCTCTCTGCAGAATTTAAATGTTGAACTTGAATCTTAACACTGTCCAGTTATCTCACCACTACACTGAGAGAAATTATATTATGCACAACATTGTGACCTGCACATGGTGGACAGGTTTGTGAACTGTAGAACGAAACAAGCATCATTGAATGGCCCATCAACCCTGAAACTTCTGACAGATTATTACGATACATCTCCAGATTTCTTAAGGTTCAGCTTTGGGAAGGATTAAATTAAAGCTTCAGTTCTACAACCAATGCATTTGAACTGACCTCAGAAACTAAAGCCCTCATGAGACTCATCTATGAAAGCTTTCTGTCTTGTACATTCTCTAACTCTAGAGAAGTTAAGAGGCTTACGAATTCAAAAATAAATTTATTGAGTGTGAATGTATTAGAGTGACTCTAACTTCAGGCTGGAGTTTCAAATCTCACTGACTCCTTTAGCAGATCTGAGATCTAAAAACAAACCGTGTGTGATGATTGCAGACACTGAAGTCACATATCAAAACGTTTCAGTTTCAAATCACGTCTTATATTTAGAGTGTGGGGTCGGTTTGAAGTCTGATAAAGTGACATGAATGTTCTTTCATTAAAGCGCTTTTATTTTAGATGAGGGTGTGAGCAGTGGAAAATGAACTGAGAAACCTGTCAAGAACACGATTGCCTTATATTTCACCAGTCAAAAGGAAGAAAACATGACTGTATTACAGTAATGAGAATGTTATAAGACAAAAATAATGGGGTTCAGAGCACAGATTACAGTGACAGTGACCCCCCAAAACAGAGATGAAATCTGTAAAACTGCAAGATTCTTACTGTATGTCAACAATTGATTTAATTTAAAAATATGAGAAGCATTTCAGATCAAGTTGTAAATGTAAATACAACTGAGAACTCTGATAAAGGAGCATAAAAGAGCAACTTATGCACCAAAATATTCTCTGGGTGGCTAATCGAGTAACATTAGGAGCAGAGAAGTTTCCACACTATCTTTCTGGCTTATTCCCCGAGTGTGTTATGAAAAATCTCTCCGTCAACATGAGAACGTCTGCGTGTGGTGAAACTCAACGTGTCTCATTCATACACGCTCCCTGCAGGAGGCAAACAGGAACACGCCGTGAGGAGGGGCGGAGTCGCTTGTTCCCATGGATACAGTGCAGGAAAAGTCAGGATCTCCAATAGGGACACATGCTGGGTGGGAATGTGTGGTGGGGGGGCTCTTCCAAAATCTGCCATCAGCAATACTGAACTCAGTGTAGCGTCTCAGTCCGCTCCGCATTTCCCCTCTAAGCGTCGGTGATTATGTTCCGCCACACTAACACGAGATTCTGAGAATGGAGAGCGTTGAGGCTGTCAGTGGTCTCACAGTGAGTATGGGGGATGCTTACTGTCAGACTCAATACATACATCTCAATATCTTCTGGTTTTAGAGTTTGGCCAAGCAGTGAAATCAGAACACAGTATCTGTCATCTAAATCCAGACACATATGCCCACACAAAACAAAACACTGAATTTGGTCCCATATTTTTGAAGTTTCATTATAGTCTTGCATTCAGCAAAGTAAACATTGAGAAAAATGTTTTTGTAAAAAATGCCTGTTTAAATGTCTGCCTAAGCAGAAATGAGAAAAGAATGAACATGATAGCAAAGCAACCAAATAAGTTTACTGGCATGCAGACACACACACACATCCTAGACAACCTCATTTTAAATTCCTTCTTGACTGATTTATTAGAGTTTACACATTCAAGTTAAGCTACCAGACGCTGGGTAAATAGTCACAGAGCTGTAAAGATCACCCATGAAGTCATTATGCCAGTTAGCAGGACGCCAATAAACACAGTACAAATAAACGCAGTACAAAACCCCAAACACACGTCACCTCACTAACACAGCATACTAATAACAGGTCAGTCAATGTAATCAGCAGACGCCAGCACTGAGTCCTCAGGTCAATGATGTTTGAAATAGTGACGGAGCGCAGACTGTCTTTAACTGCTGTAGGGCCATAATCAATAATGGGTCAGATAGTGGATAAAAGGCCCATAACTGGACATGGAGAGTTCGGGGGAGTCTGGTTTATTGCTAGTTAGATGTACAATCTATTTCCAAGACAAGGTTTGAAAATGAAATCAACGGAGCGTCTGTAGACTGTCTGAGGCATACTGCACACAAAACTGGAAAGATTTCTTTATCTACTCTTAATCTGACTGGCTGGCTTTACACAGCTTCCATGAGTACGGGCACACAGGTTTTGCTTTGTACTGTATTTGCATGTCATGTAAAGCAAAATGAACAGTGATTGGTCACTTTACATGTCAATCAGATGGCTCTTCCTGTCCAAGTGGGCAGTTCCTGACTCCTGTGCTGAAAAAGCACCAGTTTTACTGGTGAATTGCCCACCAAGACAGGAAGAGACTTCTGATAGACCAACCACAATTCTTTCACAGTGATTCAGTGTGCCCAACGATTCACTGAAAGCTGAACAAACATCCTCAAACACAGAGCCAGCACAAATAAAAGCACAGCCTGCATTCTAGCTGTAAACAATTCCCAACATGTGCTAACAAATCAGGAGATGATCCAGTCAAAGCATGTCACAGCTTTTACCTAGTTTCTGTTGTGCTTCAGCACAGGGCCTCTGAATAGATGACATCATCAGAAAGGGACGCTCTGATGGAAAACATTGCCATGTTGTTACAGATCTTCTGATGCTTGGTTTCAGCATTAGATCTGAAAACAGCCACAGTAGATTCAGTTGTGTGTTTTATGGGAGGATCATAAAGAGCAGAATGCATAAAGAATAATGTATATGTTACTGAAACAATATTGCTTAATTGTGTGAGTAGAAACAATCAGTTATTGACATGCGGAGACGTGTTCAAGTGATGTAGATTATTGACTGTAACAGTAAACAGTCTACTGGCATGTAATCCAGCTAATAACCATGAAAACTGCTGAGGAGATTTTCTAAATTTCTGTTTACAGCACACAGAAAGGCCTCGACTGGACATCTATAGATCTATTAAGACTCTGACAGACTGGAAAATAGCGCTGTTGTTTGTCTATAAAAGATCACAGCACAAACAACACTGTCTGAAGTGTCTTTCAGATGAAGAAAAATGGTCTGTTGCATTTCAAAGTCCAAGATACTTGCTAAACTATTGATCTGGCTCGAATATACTGAGTTTTATTATCTGTTTCCACTGTATTTTGACAAGACTGCATATCAAAAAACCCAAAAAATGCACAAACACTTTGAGGTATTTCCTGGATTTCTGATGGCATGAACACACTCTGTTTGGCAGGAATCGTAGTGAAGATTCACCACACAGATTGTTTTGAACTGATCGGGTGACATTAAATTCTACCAGCCTGTTCAGTCTGAAACTTGAGCTTCTAATGACAGAGTCTGGAGCCAGCGAGGAGACTCTCTCTTCACTCCTGAATTACAGCGTCTATCCAGAGTCACTCATGATCAAGGACGTGGGAGGGAAGAGATTTCTGAAGAAACTGTATAATCTGGAAATGATCTCTGACAGTTTGTCACGCCCCATCACTAATTCCCTGACAATCATTTTCCAGAGACTGCAGCACTGGTGCCAGCCTCTATCTGAATATCTCACAGAGATCAAGAATCATTTATCTAGTTCAGTTCTTCAAAGAAAGAATACAGGTCTAGCTAAAATGTCACCACTACATGGACGTCATACCAAGATACTGCACAAGTCATTAAATACAGAAACGACTGCTTGACTCTCCCTCAGTCTCAGACTCAACACAACAGAATGACTGTACAAACAGTAAAGCAGATTTTTACAGTCAGCCATTAACAAAATTATTCCCTACTGGATTCATCAAGTCTATAAACACTTAGTATTAGTTATTTGGGGATCTTTCCAGCAGATCAGCAGGTGTAGAGCACCAAACTGCTGTGGCTCCAACAAGAAAATAACCAGCGACTCTGAAACTGTAGCTTCCCAGATTACAATTTACTCATAATCAAAGCGGTTCAGATGCAGTTCTGCTGGTTTTATGAAAAGTGTTTGGCTGCACTACAAGTCTATCTAATAAAAAAAGTTACTAACACCACTGAAGATATTAAAGGGGGTTTTATCTTTTTAAATACAACTACAAGATTATATCATTCATATCTGTACAATAAGAGCGGTATTGTCTGCAACAATGACTAAATGAGTCAAAACACCATGAATGCTACAGAACAATATACTTATTTAGTTAGCTAAAGTTAGTGAAACAGTTAACTTAGTTCTTTAACACTGCTAATGAGTCTGTTTTTCAGCTACAGTAAATTCAACTCACCAGGTTTCCTAAAATGCAACCAAAGCAATTTAATGGAACATTTGATGAGTTTAACATCTTTGTGCAAATGAAATCACACAAAATAAATGGAAAACTCTTCGTTCAGAATCAGCAGGTTTGGCTACACTACCACACCAGGGCTCTTATATGAGGTCAGGACCTTTAAGATGACAGAACCCACTGTGAATGAACGAGGTCAAACGTTTTCCCTTAAACCTGTGTGAAGTGAACAGTGATCACATGACCTCTCATCAAACGGTGAGGTTCTTATCACATGCCAGGGATGGGGCTATATGTTTATGTCTTTCTTGGCATTTCTAATGCTGTCTGTTTCTCTGTCCTTCTTCTCGATCAGTCGTCAGAGATTACGTCTGCGATCTGGCCGGGAACCAACATCAACAGACATAGACACAAATCACACATTAAGGAAGTTCCTGACAGGAGGTGAAATTTTAGCCACCCTTTAGTCACGCAGCGTTATAAATTATAGACTTGATGTGACTTGTTGGCTGTTCAATGGAAAACATAAAAATAAAGTCAATGAAAGAATAAGTAAACATGTAAGAGATAACAGGATTATGTAAAATCAGTTTTAGTTACACTTTCTAAACCGTCTCTCCTCCAGCTCATGTTCGCACAAAGATTGTTTGTATTTGATGTTGATCCATCCTTTATACGTTTGTATGTTAAAATGTTATTTTCATTGACTAATAGTCTTTGCCATTTTAGGCAACAAACAACTAAAATAATGAATAAAACATGATGAATAAACTGACCAAATTCAAAAAGCAAAGAAACTAAAAGCCTAATTTAAATATACAAACACACACTGTTTAAGCTTTTGTGTAAACGTAAATATAACAAGAGAAATATAGCTCTGAGATCAGATGAGACACTCAGAATCCAGAGCTGGTTCAGTGTAGACGCGACAGTCTCAGACAGACTCTATTAACCCATCACATCAGCCATCTGTGTGAGACAGACGGGAGCCCACACTCCCTCACACCCCCACCCTGAAGCTATACTGCTGCATTCTCACACCCTCAGCATGAGAGAAATATGAGACGAGATGAGCTGAAATGAGACATTTATCACGAGAGAAGAAACTGATAACTTCAAAAGAGCAGTCAAAGTTTAGCTTCATTTCATGTCAGGAGTCATTTCACTTTAAAATGCACCGTCAGACAGAAAGTATCTTTCCTCTGAGGTCACTGTGATGACCTGAAGATTGTGACCCACTCGCGTCCTGACCTTGAACGACCACTGAACAAACTATCCCTAGAGTCACACACACAATTTCCATGTTCTGCTTTAGCTCAAGAAACAGTAAATATCATGTTTACTTTAATATCTGATTTATGGGAATAACATAATTGGTGGCTTTATAATCTTAACAAATCTCTTTTCTTTATTATTCAGTGTGTTTCTACAGCATATAATCACACCCTCTGTCTCTGTGAACAAACACCCAAAATTCCCCTGAGAGACAAACCAAACTCCAAAACCAATCTCACACGCTCTTTCCCTCAGCCCACCAGCTGCTCGCCCGCCCGCCAGCCCGCCCGCCAGCCCGCCCGCCTGCCGCTACAAAGAGAAAGAGAGAGAAAAAGAGAGAGGGCCAGTACAAAAACAACAGACCACGTGTGTTGCAACATCAACCGTGTAAACCTGCTTTGAATTAGACTTGCACAGACTCCACTCCACCCACCTTCATTTAGCAATGCTGGATGCCCAGTAACACTCTGTCTGTCTGTCTGTTTTTCACAACAACAGCAGCTGTCTGTGGTGCTGACTACTGAGGGCTTTTCCTACAGCCTCCACTGAGTCTGCCCAGCACAGGGAATGTGTTAAGAAACGTATGTGAGAATTTGCAGATGGGTGACAGTGTGTTTACTTAGCAGACAACTGCCTATGAGTTAACTTAACATGATAAACCTTCCTCTGGGGACGTTCTAAAAGATAAAAATGATTCATAAATGTGGTTAAGTGGGAAACTTTACTATGTTAAAACGCTTTCCTAATTCCAGCTTAATATACAGACAACCACACACACACACAGTCTCTCCAGAACACAACTGATGTTAAGTCTGTGACATGACATAACACACAGATACACACACACACCCTTACATGTTTCCCGAAAGTGAGTCAGTGGGTTTCACTCTTCCAGGAACAACATCAGAGAACACAAAGCCAGTGGTCGGGTCACTGGCAGCTCAGACTCTGTGTAACAGTGTGTAAAACTCTCTCCTGAGATAAACGCCTGCTACACGGATGCAGGGAAGATATAAAGGAACAGTTCCAACCAAACTTATTCTGTCGTTATTTACCCACTTTCATGTCGCTCCAAACCTGTATGCTGTTTGTTTTTCTGTGAACACCAAAGGAGAAACTTCTCAAAGCTGAAACACGTCATTTCATATAACAGCGGTTTTTAGTGTAAAGATCCATGAAGAATGAAAAATAAAATCAATCATGCAGGTGTCCAATCAATGATAAATTCCCCAATGCCATTTCCTCTGTACACTATACACCACACATAATTATTCCCACAAGTAATAATTGAACAATCAGACCAAATGAACTGGATTACACAAAACTCTAGTGATGTCACTCATCAGTAATCGTTGCCTGTATTATAACCTGATATCCAGCTTTCTGTCTCTGCTCTGATCAAATACAATCCACATGTCTGTCCAGTCAAATTAAACAACACGCTGTTTTCCATCATATTACATTACGACAACATACACGCACAACACATGTAAATATTTTAGTGTCACTCTCATTGTCCTTTAGCATTTAGCTAAACTTGACTTTTACAGTTCCAGAAGCATCCAACATAACAATTTGAGGTGTGTCTTTCTAGGCGAAAGAACAGGAAAGATAATTATAAAACTCATAATGTTCTGTTTTATAAAACTCATAATGTTCTGTTTTATAAAACTCATAATGTTCTGTTTTATAAAACTCATAATGTTCTGTTTTATATAACTCATAATGTTCTGTTTTATAAAACTCATGTTACTCTAATGGCAGGAGATCTTGTACAGAAGACTTCAGTTATAGTCTGAATCCTGCAGATCTGCTTGTTTAATTTTTTTGGTGCACTATCCTTTTAAATGCAAACTGAAATAAGGGAACTCAATGGGAAAAGGAACATCAGACACATGGTTGTGGGAAACTCTGAGACCTCGAGGGAAAGTTTGGAAAGTTTCAGCATGTCATCACATCAGCCAATACAAGAACTAATAATGAGAAAAGGACAAGACTGTGTGTGTGTGTGTGTGTGTGTGTGTTTGTGTGTGTATTTGTGGATGTGTGTGTGACCCATTAGCTCACTACTGTCTAAAGTCACATAGAGCTTCAAGAGGGTGTGAAAGTGGGTAAGCGAGAAGGAGAGAGAGAGAGAAATTGCCACTTCAGTTTTGTGGATGATCTCAGAACACTTCTCAGATATCCAATATGACACAAGCACACAGCTATATGTTGAAACATGTCTTATGAAGCATGAGAAACACTACTCCATCATTCCTAAATTACACATTTAAAAATGTACCATATCACTGTATGAATCAAAGCATTACACAGATCAGCACACACATTTCATTCTGCCATGTGAGGCTGATTCTGTCCTGTATCATAACACTGCATCATAACACATGGCTGTCAGTACAGACAGCATAGTGTTTATACAGACTGAAGGTAATGCGGTTATAATGACGGCTCTTCAAGAGCCACGACAGCACACTGAACAAAACCACTCAGAAAAAAGAGGAATAAAGTCTGAACATAAATCTACTGGAGTTACTGGACCTAGAGTTACAGAGCACTGATGTTTCGGAGAATGTACAACAAAATTATATTCTTCAAGGAGTTTGATGTCCTGGTAAAATCTACAAAACAAGTCCTCTAAAGCTCTCCAGTTCAGCCAGACCACTGAGTGAAACATCAAGACCATGTGAAGATCAGAAAATCTCTCCTCCTTCTCGCCGGAGCTCAACACCTGACACCAGAGATGAGAAGATGAAGTGTGTGATGTGCAGATCTGATATGAAGTTCTGGATTCAGTTATACAGT
The DNA here is from genome assembly GCA_036877525.1 of Chromobotia macracanthus. Lineage (NCBI taxonomy): Eukaryota > Metazoa > Chordata > Actinopteri > Cypriniformes > Botiidae > Chromobotia > Chromobotia macracanthus. Next base: position 1,594,315 of record JAZGTH010000006.1, read on the forward strand.
AATAAGAATGTGTGTGTGCGTGCATGTGTGGAAACATTAATCCTATCGTGCGGGCTGGCATCAGTCTGAATGGAAACGGGAAAGTGGAATCTCAAACTTCTGGAAGGATCTCAGACATCCAGCACAGAAGCATTAAAGACACACCTTCAGTTTACAGACCCAAAAACAATAAAGCATGTCAATTCAGTCACATCCAGACAAGTAAGAGTTAAATTCATCCCCAACATCATTGTAACAGTCACACAAGCCCTAGAAAAATCATGTGACCATGACTGGGTCAAACATGGGGCCTGTACACACAATACATGAGGTCAAAGGGTGAGAACAATCCTGTTCCATCTCTGCAGGCTGAACAAACAACTCTGGAGATAATCTGAACACAGGAAAAGCTGAAATACAGAGACAAAAACAAGAATGTCATTGTGGCTCAGACTATCGGGCATTCAGCGTTCATTCATCTGTCTGTGTGTGTAACAGGGTTGAGACTAAAATTTCTGTCTCCAGCTGTAAGGGAAGCCGTGGACCATCATGGTAAAAAGTTGTGACTGACCACAGACTGAATGTCCAGTGATCAGTCTGACCAGATCTGGAGCTCCACAGAGCAGCTGATGAAAAATCACTTCCCATCTGAAGATGTCTGAAGACGGGAGTGTTTCTCTGTTTCCACAGGTGTTGTTTGTCAGGTTCAGCCTTGGTCTGCTCATAAAAATGATTTATGTGGGTGAGCCTTTAATGGAAAGGGGGTTTGCTTAATTTTAATTTAAAAACCCACTGACTGGTACTGTGGGCCGGGTTACAGGTATTGAGGGCCCACCAGGTTTACTGGGATCTGAGACTTTTAAAGGGGCCTCATTGCACACTTTTGTAGCAGTGTATTTATTAAAGGTTCTTTAATCATAGCAGGAGTAATTTCGTTTTTTTTCATGCTGAACTGCTGCCTTTTCTCCAACCCTCAGAAGTACGCAGACAGTCTGCTGTTATATGTAAATGACCTCTGTTACGATTGGATAACCTCCTCTGAAATGAATTCACATGTGTTCATGTCAACCAGTTCTCCAAATAAACACTGCCGGCCAGTCTTGATAGGCAGCAAACACACACTTTCAACAGTTTGTCTGTTGGCCATGCTCACTTATCATGTGATGACATCAGAGAGATGTTATGAGCTGGAGGAGTGTGTGTGTGTTTTATTAGACGCACATGATCGGGCTGGACCACTGACATCCCCTTTTCCTCCACCCTCCTCATTGAGAGAAGTACTCTGCAATTTCTGGAAATTGGAATTCCGTGTAGTTCTTAAATCTCTCATACCCTCCTCACTCTACTCATGTGCTTTGGTACTGATGAAAGCTTTCTCTGACTTTCCAGCACTTATTCTGAGGAAACGCAAATGGAAAATTTACTGTGGCATTACAGGACTGTTTTCAGTGTCTTCACTCTTGACTATAACCAGACCTCTCTCTCTCTCTCTCTCTCTCTCTTTTTCTCAGGGAGACCGAGCAGGGCAGGGTTATGACAAACTGTGTTTTGCCTGCATAATATGGTTACATAACATTTAAGTCTCTCACAGTCGAAGGGAAAAGAAAGGAAGAAAAACTGAATGTCTGTTTGAGGAGCAGTTTATGGTTATCATCTGATTTTGGCTCAGCTCTAAATCTCGCCTCAGTTTTGAAGATGGCCCTTTGAAGATGTGACAGAGCAAGACGCAGTGAAAAAGAGGAAGAGGGCAGGTGGGCGACTCCAGGGGTGTGTGGAGGTCAGGCTGCTCTGCAGAGCTTTCATGAGTATAATCTGCTTTAGAAGTTTCTCACAGCCAGAAAAACTTCACAGAAAGAACAACTGCAGAGTTCACTTACTTTCATAAGACACTGTTTATTCACAAGATCAACCTGAAACCTCAAAGAGCTTTTCATTAGGTTAGCTCAAGAACACTCAAAACCAGAGGAGAGGAGAGGAGAGGAGACAGGAGGAGAGAATCTGATCATACAGTGACGACATTAAACAGATCTGGAGGGTAATGAGAGGTGTGCTGGAGGTCTGAGACATCATACAGTTACAATTATGAGCAACATGTTCATAATGACATGTCTGAGGACACACCCCTCATTCTGTCAGCTAATCACAGAGTGTGTAAGTGTGTGAGTAGTGTGTGAGTATGTGTGTGAGTATGTGTGTGAGTATGTGTGAGTATGTGTGCGAGTATGTGTGCGAGTATGTGTGCGAGTATGTGTGCGAGTATGTGTGCGAGTATGTGTGTGAGTATGTGTGTGAGTATGTGTGAGAGTGAATGAGAGAGTGAGTGAGTGAGTGAGTGAGTGAGTGAGTGTGTGGCTGTGTGTATGACTGTATGTGTGTGTGTGTGTGCGCGGGCCGGGCAGAGCTCAGATGGTGGTGAGCAGAAGGAATGTGTTTGATGTCATAGATACAGTGCAGGTCAAAGTCATAAGAATGATTCTTCAAAAGTTAAATTACACAGTCTTTTCCTCCATCAGACTGTCTGAAGCACATGAGCTGTCAACAACACACACTGACAAAACACACAAATACCTGACACACACTGAAAGAGCTTCTTAAAGACACCTGCGTGTGTGTAAGTAACGCACACAGACAGAAATGACACGCACATCCAGCTTTAACAGTCCAAAGTTTTGTTGTTAAAGGTGTATTTAACATGTTTACACATCTGTTTGACGCACTGCGTTTATTAGTGTTATTTTCTGCTGTTTTCACACAGAGCTAGCTGAAAACAATTTTTAACTCTGTTCATAAAAGAAAATATTGTTTTGTTTTTATTTATCTGAAAAAAAGAACAAACGCTGATGTATAGCTAAGCAAACAGCACTTACACATTCTGTTCATGCTTAAAGAACAAAATCCCACCTGTAAACAATCCCACCTCTGACCTTTGACCTGTTCCCCATCTCTCTTGCTTTAGAAAAGTGTGTGTGAAGCAGCTTTAGACTCCCTGATGTACAGAAGTTATTTCTTGCTTTTAAACGCCTGATATGACTTAACTACATACAGTTAGAAACCAGAGATATCCTGCCGAGACGGCCGTCGACTTACATGAGACCACGTGTGCACTTGTGTGTGTGTGTGACAAAGTCAATAACCGTCAATGTGTGACCCGTTTCTTTAACGTGACTTTTAAAATACTGCGGCCTGCTTTAACTTTACCACTTAATTTCAGTGCCATTAAAATGACTAAAAAGCAAGATGTATCTTTATCCTGGCATGTTGTTGAGAGAGGTTTCTGCTTTTTCCGAACACACATATGGAAGTGTGTTTTGACACCTGCTTTTAGCTGAAACTAGACGTTACCGGCCATATCTGGCCCCTGTGGCCCCGGGGCCCTGTACACGAGACCATGACCTCAACCCTGAGAGAAAAACAGACCGGCTGTATCAAGACCTGTCTGCACACACAGAAAGAGAGAGAGAGATGAGTGTTTGATATCCAGCAACAATTAACAGCTATATTTTATCAGCAGTTGAAAGTGATGAAAGTAACATGCTGTCAGCAACTCCAAAAGTTATTTTTACTGTCACACAATTCACTGACCAACATGAGCCCAGCTTGTAGAAATCCAATATCCTTAAAACACAACTCAAACATTTCATCAGTTTATTCTTGACATTCTGACAAACGTTTTCCTGAGGGTGAGTGAATACTAACATGACTTTAATTCAAAGCTGAACTGTTCAAGCAGAGCAAACACATGAAGCAGAAAACAATACTCCAGACAGTAAAGTGAAAACAAGAGCAGCAGCAATCCAGATCTGCAGCGAGAAGGTTAGACAAGTTTCACCTCTGGGCTGTTACTATGCAGACTCTACAACAGAGAGACAGAGAGAGAGAAAGATCATCAACCTGCGAAGCTGAGAGGAAACGCAGATCATTGTTTCCTGTCAGGTGATTCACCTCTAAAACTCAGCACCTTTGCACATGAAATCAGTGAATCTCAGGTGGCTTGTGAGGAAACATGATGCATTATGCATGTCAAATCTGCAGTCACACCCCACACGAGAGCTGCATTAACCCACCACACAATTCAGCCCCCCGCTGTCACATATAATGCTCAAATCTGAGTGAAAACACGCTGGAGCACAGCAGGGACTGGCTCGCTGTCAGAGAAGAGCAGAGGCGAGTGGGACTGCAGCCAAACTTGAACCTGTGTCTCCTACATGAGCACCATGATTCAGTGTATCTGGAGCACACATACCCTGACATTTCAAAAAGAAGAATTAACTTCTTAAGGCAGACAGACAGAGAGAGATCTCTAAACCTGAAGAAAATAAGAATGATAACTCTGATACCACAAACAAACATCTGAATGTTCTGGTGACCCTGTAACCACGTGAGTTGAGAGACACAGCCAGTCAGCACACACCTTCCCTTTCTCTCGGTTTAATTCTCCTCAAACAACAAACTCTGGCTCTGCTGTACGGCACACACACACAAAACTAGCACACTGTGCACAGTATACATACTGCAGAGATAAGTAGTATGGCACTGTGATTTTGAAAACGGCCACATCTTTCTGTTTCCATACTGTTCCTCTTTTAATCTATGGCTTATATTTTCCTTTCATCTTCTCTATTGTTGAGTTTCAGGGTAACACACTACACACAGAACTAGCTCTAATCAGAGTGTTTGTGTTTGTTTGTGTGTGTTAAACAGGAATGAGGTTAAGAATCATGTCTGGAATGACAGATGAGGAAAGCACATACACACCAACACACACACTCGCATTTGCAGTAATTCAGATTCATATGAGTTCTGTTATTTATGGACACTGAAATTTTCATTACTAAACAAAGTTTTTACATTTTTAGAAGAAAATGTAAAAAAAATGTGCAAAATTCACCAAAAGCGTCCAAAACTCACCATGATACAGCATCCAGCTAACAGCCCAACATAGCTGACATACTGATCAGTAAAACTGACAAGTTCTGACTCGACTGATTACTGTAAATATGATGTCACGTCTCAGCTGATCACAGTCAGACAACCCCAGTCTGATAAATGATGTAACTGTGTCTGATCTGAAACGACCCGCAGGTATTGTGACCAGTGCTGGATGAGATGCATTAGTGACCTTTAACCTCTCCATGGGACCAAGAGGCCCTAACAATAACACAAGTGTTTGATCACACATCGACCCAGACACTAAAACATCATTAAACTCTACTGAACGTCCCGACAGATCTGATATCTGTATGTTCTTACTTTGCATAGACGTCTGTCTGTCACATGACTGAAGCTGTCGCACTAACAACAACAAAACCTCATGAGAACAGTGTGTGAATGAGAATATGCTGGATTCATACAGAATATGAGATTATTCACTGTACATGATGGATTCATACAGAGTATGAGATTATTCACTGTACATGATGGATTCATACTGAGTATAAGATTATTCACTGTACATGATGGATTCATACAGAATATGAGATTATTCACTGTACATGATGGATTCATACAGAGTATGAGATTATTCACTGTACATGATGGATTCATACAGAGTATAAGATTATTAAACCCTGTAATAAAGTTATATTTCCCATGAATCTGAAGGAATGAGTGCTTTTCTCCTACACTGGAAAAACATCAGCTTTCACTGCTTCCCTCAAAGTGACTCACTGACAACTTACTATAACTTCCCTTCAGAGGAGAATCACTGTGCTGGGTTTAAACCCACATGTTCAGAGTCTCCAGCTCAGATCTTTAACCACTAGTCCCCATCAGCAGAGATCACATATTCACAGACTCGAACATGCAAATGATGCGTTGAAGTATTTGCATCATTATTACATAACAGTGCACGACGCCAGTGACTCTTGTGAAGGCTGTGTGCATGGTGCACAATGGTGCACAAGATGAAGATCAGTCCCGGTGACCCAGAAGGTTCAAATCTGACAAGTTAAAGACTATTAAGAGGCCGAAGTCTTACTAAATGGACGTTCAGCCCCTCCTCTGGATAAAACACGGGGACAGGGGTAAACAAACTCGGGGACAGGGGTAAACAAACACGGGGACGGGGTAAACAAACACGGGGACAGGGGTAAGTAAACACGGGGACAGGGGTGGACAGGGTAAACACGGGGACAGGGGTGGACAGGGGTAAACACGGGGACAGGGGTAAGTAAACACGGGGACAGGGGTAAACACGGGGACAGGGGTGGACAGGGGTAAACACGGGGACAGGGGTAAACACGGGGACAGGGGTGGACAGGGGTAAACACGGGGACAGGGGTAAACACGGGGACAGGGGTGGACAGGTACGTGGACAGGGGTAAACACGGGGACAGGGGTAAACACGGGGACAGGGGTGGACAGGGGTAAACACGGGGACCGGGGTAAACACGGGGACAGGGGTAAACACGGGGACAGGGTGGGGGTGGACGGGGTAAACACGGGGACAGGGGTAAACACGGGGACAGGGGGGCAAACGGGACAGGGGACACGGGGTAAACACGGGGACAGGGGTGGACAGGGGTAAACACGGGGACAGGGGTAAACACGGGGACAGGGGTGGACAGGGGTAAACACGGGGACAGGGGCAAACACGGGGACAGGGGTAAACACGGGGACAGGGGTAAACACGGGGACAGGGGTAAACACGGGGACAGGGGCAAACACGGGGACAGGGGTAAACACGGGGACAGGGGGCAAACACGGGGACAGGGGGCAAACACGGGGACAGGGGTGGACCGGGGTAAACACGGGGACAGGGGTAAACACGGGGACAGGGCTGTACTCACGCACTGCCTCCCGTCTGGGGTCGAGCGCATCGGCGGTCTCCCGGATCCCGCTGATCTTGTCCCGGAGAGCCCCGACGCGCCGGTTCGTGGACACCAGCTCGTGCTCCAGCTCCCGGAAGAGCGAGCGGGCGTGTCCGGCCAGACCCGACAGCTGGCGAAGGGTCCGAGACAGAGCCACATTACTGAGGGCGCACAGGTCCTGGAACGGTAAACCTTCCTCGTCTGACTCCGTGCGTCTGCACAGAAACTGCGGCTCCACGATCCGCTTAGCAAACGGCATTTTACATGAAGTGTTCGTGTAGAAAAGCCACTGTTATCGGACCCGTCAGTCCAGCGTGTCGCGGGGCTCGTCCTCCATCCTCCGGGCGGGACGCGCGCAGCTCCTCTCCGTGATCCGCCTCCGCCGGTCTGGTCACCGCCGGGCTTTACTGCGCTTTAAACCCGAACCGCTTTAAAGGAAGGATGGATGGAAAACCTGGAGCGGATCACGGCACCGACTGGATCCTGAGAGCAGCTTTTCCATTCATAAGAGGGATGACAGACAGACAGTTTTAAATAAATAACTAAAGCTCTCGTAACTGAAGATACTTCTTCACCAGATTTTTAACACCAACATGAAAACACACATTTGTGTAATTAGACGTGATGAAAACATACATAGTCCCTTTAGAGAAACTCAGATATAGTCTTTGTGATAAGAGCCAACTAGACCGGGGCTAGTTGTCACACACACAAGAATCAAGTGATCAAAGCTCTTGTTACTGAAACGTTCAGTGTTGTGTTTCAGGCCTCTGCAGGTCAGTGTGTGTGTGTAAAGTGTGTAAAATTGTGCAGCCAAACATCACTATGAGTCTCATTCACATCTGCTGAGTGAGTGTTTCACTAAACCCATCTGATAAGAGCCAGAGCGCTGAAAGCCCCGCAACAGACCCGCCATCACTGTAAACACAAAACATGACATCTACAATAAAGATGAGATAAGTTCATTTGATCATTAATTGATTGAACTGAAGGATCATCCATAAATGATAAAGATCTGTAGTGTAGACACAGCAAGCAAGTGTTGGAAAGACTCTTCAGTGGTCCTCATAACTCACACTGTGGAAATTTGTGATGCCCTTTATTGTTCAGACCCCTCTAGTGACCGATCCATAACAAAACTCTGTAACATCCCAGCAGGACCAGCAAGCCAGTCATACAATAACATACAGGAGATCTTCACCCTTATATCATACTAATTGATGATGTAAATAGATCTGAGCAAGATACTCTTGCATAAAACATCAGTGTCATTTGTCTCGTGTCGTTTATATATAATGTATTTTCAGAGAAATGTCAGGAAAACTCTCACTTTTGGTTCAGTCTTTGTTCTGGGGGCCCGGGAGAGAGGTTTATTGTGGCTGTGGGGTGGTCGGGCCCGAGTCAGGACCTCTGATCCCTGTAATGCTCACGTCTTTGTGAAAGTGACACAGCTGCCGTGAGCGAGTGACAGAGATAATGACAGCTGCAGTTGAACCCATTTTTATGGATTTGCAGAATGGAGATTAACTCATTCATGTGACCTGAATCCATCTGCATTGAGGCGCTTGTGGCATGTTTGTTTGTTTTGGGGGCGGGGCTTTGTTTGATTAGATTTGCAAATAAATATTGCTAGAGCTTTTCTCCAAACTAACTTCCATTTTTCAGCCACTTCTGCATTTTTAACAGTTATTTTAGTGAAGGTATAAAGTCAGATCCCCTCAGATTTGCACAGGTGTTCAAGCAGAGAAATCACAGGTGTAACTCAACAAATTAACAACGTTCTATTACCGTTAGACCACCAGAATGTGACAAAATACTTTTAATGTCTTCATTTTAAACAGTAAACATCGATTTATCATTGAAACCTAAAACTGTATTTGCTTGGAAAGTGAGCTTGAGATCACATTCTTTAAACTAAATGGCACTTGGTTTTGTGATTATTGCAATGCTGTTCAGATATTTTTAAGTGATGTCACAGAGGCTCGTGTGATTGGCTGAGGTCAGGATGTGGTATATGTCATGTTTTTAGAAGCATGTTACCCTCTATTGTGCTGATGTTCAGCTATTCCACAGTTGATCTTTCAGCAGCTTTCATATGACACACTAGGAGTCAGTTACACAAACGTAGCCACTAAGTTAAGACTGTCTTAACAACTATACCAACTATATCTACCTTTTAATGTAACTGCTTAAAGTCATGACCAGTCTTGAAGAAATAACGAGATTACTAACTTTTAAGACTAGTCTAAGCCGTTTATGCAACCGGCCGCAGTTTCGACTCTTTGTAATGACCCGTTGTGCACTGTGGTTTAGTCTCTATACTCATCCATCATCCATTCTGTGGTTTTAACTATATACAAAACAAACATTATGTAACCATAAACTTCTACATACCTGCGTCATCCATGTCTTATTGACTGTACAGCACAGATCTCTCATCCAATCCACTTCAAACATAAAGACTGTGAAACACGTGAGATCAGACTGAAGAGGGTCATCAGAGGTCACAACCTCTCGCTCCACTGACTGTGCATGCCCAGTTGATTCAATGTGGTCCTCATCCTGGAGAACGAGCATTAGAAAAGCAGAGACAAAGTGATGGGAAAAACATCTATGGTTCTTTAGAGGAATGTTACGGGTTCAGTTTAAGTCTATCTGCAACATCTGCGGCATGTTGTTGATTTCCACAGAAAATCATCTCAATTCATCTCACAGTGCATAACAAAAATCTTGTTTACAGTAAAGCACTTACATTGGAAGTCTATGGGGGAAGACATTCTGTAAGGTTAATGCAGGTTATAGTAATACTTCTGTACAGAAATGTGTAGTTTGAGCTGAAAATGCTGAAATTGTAACTTTTATGTGGATGAACTAGTTAGGAATGACTAATGTAACTGCTGGGCAGAGTTTGCTCATTGTCAACAGTATAGACACTGTTCCACAGACCTGTACTGTAACTGTGTTACTGTACACAGCTGTGTCATAACCTGGAGAACATGCTGTCATCTACAAATAATCTACAATTACAAGCAAACAGCTAAACAAATGTTCTTTCATCCACTTTTAAGACGTGACATCTGCCGTATTCTCCCATAATTCCAATGGTTTTTATTGACACTCGTAGACATTTTCACTCCTGGATCAGAACACAGAGATTCAGCTGAATTCATATTAATAGTATCAGAAACACAACAGGGCCACCACAAGCCCAGCCTGCAAAATCATCAATATAGTTTTGCATAGAAAAGTGTTCAGCAATTAAAAATGCAGACATCTTTGTCATTTTTTTGCATTCACTGGTTTTCATTTGTAGCGTTTGAAACAAACATCTTTTTTTGAAAAGTTATAAATAATAGTTTAAGATATGACAAGCAATAAAATGACATATAAAATAACATATAAAATAATTTCTTGATTGTGACACCCGACATTTCAAAGCACAATCATTGGATCCTGTGTGTCATCGGATCTGAGGCTTAATTTACATTTATGTTGTCACTTATTTAACATGCCTCAATGCTACAGCGGTAAAAATAAATGCATTTGTGCCTTCTCTTTAGTGTAAACATTACCCTGCATGCAGAAACACATACATACTTACATTAAAGAACCTTCATCACAAAACATCCGACATCTGCAAACCCAAAACTGTCCCAGCACACAGAGTCTTCACTGTGAGTCTTCTTCACTGTGAGTCTTCACTGTGAGTCTTCTTCACTGTGAGTCTTCTTCACTGTGAGTCTTCTTCACTGTGAGTCTTCTTCACTGTGAGTGTTCTTCACTGTGAGTCTTTAACTGTGAGTCTTTAACTGTGAGTCTTCAACTGTGAGTCTTCTTCACTGTGAGTCTTCTTCACTGTGAGTCTTTAACTGTGAGTCTTCTTCACTGTGAGTCTTCACTGTGAGTCTTCTTCACTGTGAGTCTTCTTCACTGTAAGTCTTCAACTGTGAGTCTTCTTCACTGTGAGTCTTTAACTGTGAGTCTTCTTCACTGTAAGTCTTCAACTGTGAGTCTTCTTCACTGTAAGTCTTCAACTGTGAGTCTTCTTCACTGTGAGTCTTCTTCACTGTAAGTCTTCAACTGTGAGTCTTCTTCACTGTGAGTCTTTAACTGTGAGTCTTCAACTGTGAGTCTTCTTCACTGTGAGTCTTCAACTGTGAGTCTTCTTCACTGTGAGTCTTCTTCACTGTGAGTCTTTAACTGTGAGTCTTCAACTGTGAGTCTTCTTCACTGTGAGTCTTCAACTGTGAGTCTTCAACTGTGAGTCTTCTTCACTGTGAGTCTTCTTCACTGTGAGTCTTCTTCACTGTAAGTCTTCAACTGTGAGTCTTCTTCACTGTGAGTCTTTAACTGTGAGTCTTCTTCACTGTAAGTCTTCAACTGTGAGTCTTCTTCACTGTAAGTCTTCAACTGTGAGTCTTCTTCACTGTGAGTCTTCTTCACTGTAAGTCTTCAACTGTGAGTCTTCTTCACTGTGAGTCTTCTTCACTGTGAGTCTTTAACTGTGAGTCTTCAACTGTGAGTCTTCTTCACTGTGAGTCTTCAACTGTGAGTCTTCTTCACTGTGAGTCTTCTTCACTGTAAGTCTTCAACTGTGAGTCTTCTTCACTGTGAGTCTTTAACTGTGAGTCTTCTTCACTGTGAGTCTTCAACTGTGAGTCTTCTTCACTGTGAGTCTTCAACTGTGAGTCTTCTTCACTGTGAGTCTTCTTCACTGTAAGTCTTCAACTGTGAGTCTTCTTCACTGTAAGTCTTCAACTGTGAGTCTTCTTCACTGTGAGTCTTCTTCACTGTAAGTCTTCAACTGTGAGTCTTCTTCACTGTGAGTCTTTAACTGTGAGTCTTCTTCACTGTGAGTCTTCAACTGTGAGTCTTCTTCACTGTGAGTCTTCTTCACTGTAAGTCTTCAACTGTGAGTCTTCTTCACTGTGAGTCTTCTTCACTGTAAGTCTTTAACTGTAAGTCTTCAACTGTGAGTCTTCTTCACTGTGAGTCTTCTTCACTGTAAGTCTTTAACTGTAAGTCTTCACTATGAGTCTTCTTCACTGTGAGTCTTCAACTGTGAGTCTTCTTCACTGTGAGTCTTCTTCACTGTAAGTCTTCTTCACTGTGAGTCTTCTTCACTGTAAGTCTTTAACTGTAAGTCTTCAACTGTGAGTCTTCTTCACTGTGAGTCTTCTTCACTGTGAGTCTTCAGAGCTAAGACGCACCAGCTTCTTGTTGGGTTGTCTCACAAAACATCCTGGTCATATTTCAGTCCAAAATCTAAATAAATTCATGAGAAATTATATTTTGAAAAAAATTAAAGAAAACTAAGCTTGTTTTATGACCATTAAGATCTTTAGTGACAATATTTTAATAACAATTTAGCACTTTAAAATTCACTTTTGTAACAGAAGAAAAATTGTTCATGAATGAAAATAAGTTACAAAAGAACTCAAAAATAAAACATTTTAATTCATTCTGATATGATTTGTTTTGGGGGGATCCTCAAATATGCTTCATTCTCTTTAAGCAAAATGATTTTTTTCCTTAGACTTTGGGTTGTAAAATGAATCCAGGACGCATTTTGGTGGGATTTACTTTTATAAGCTTATTGTTGGTGTAACAGAATCAGCCTCAAACACGAGTATTAAATTATAGTAACACAAACAAAAAAATACAAACTGTAATTTAAATCAATGCTGATGCATTAGTGCAGTTGTACATCAAAATATAAGAGAACTAGAATTACATCAACTAAAAATAGATTTACAGTTTCCTGGATTTACAGTAAATTTTTTGGCCTGATAACTGATGGTTAGTTGTGTTAATGCTGTTTGGCTGTAAAAATACAGTCACAAACGTACAAACACAAATCCAAACGTAAACACGACAGTGTTGAACAGAACAAACTTCTGCTGTATGGAGGAGATTCATCTTCCAGTGGTTTTTACACAGCGCTTGTGGCATCTGAAGTGTTTGGTATCTCACAGTAGGAATCCTGACATGTGATTGAATTACAGCTTCTGAACATCACCGGAGAGAAACATGTGATGCGTGTGTGTATACTGGAAACTCAGAGAAGAGAGAGAAATGCCATGATTGATTGGTCAGCATGATGTCATGGGTCGCAGCAGCTCCAGATGAGCCTCCAGAGTCACTCGCTCTCGATGAACCACCTGAGAAAGAGGAAGAACAGAAACAAGAAGAGACAAGAAAAAGCCAAACTGTAACCTGAAGCCAATAAGTCATCTGATCTAGATCAAAATCTAGATCACCTCCTAAAACTGTTTTGAAAGGAATAATTACATTTTGAGCATTTTTGAGAATGAGCAACAGTGTTACTGATGGTCACCATGATCAAGCTGATCTCAGATCAGTGGAATACCACTGACAGATGAAGTGACCTGAGGTCATGACCTCCAGGTGTCATCACAGAGAGAATGAAAGTGAGTTGCAGACATTCCCACACAGGTCACAAACCTTTGCTGGTACCTGTCTTCATCTGTCCCAAAATCACAAATATCAGATATCTTCTGAAACAATACACACACAGCAACTCTCACACACACACACACACACAGCGTCTCACACACACACACAGTGTACACACACACACACACACACACACACACACACACACACACACACACACACACACACACACACACACACGTGTCTGTGTATGTACATATATGGAATTAAAGAACCTCAGTTTGCATTTCCAGAGTTTCAACAATTCATGAATAGATGCTGTATGTGTCTTGGTATGTTGGGTGGGGGGCTATATAGACCTGTGTGTAGATTTGGTCAATGTGACAGCAGAGTAGGGCATGGCCGAGGGGGGCATGGCACTTGGGCTTTCTGGGTGGAGTTTTCTTCACGGTGGCTTCTGAGGTGTGTGGCCCCTACGGGTAAACTATTATAAAACTTGATATTACACTTTGAGCAATCCCCCAGGAATCTAAGGTAATGTGTTGGTCTTAGGTGGTCTATTCTAGTTTAACTGGCCTCTGAGGCTGCCCAGGTTTGTGCTTATCTGAACTCGGCAGTCAGCCAGGTGGCGTCCCAATCTGACCAGCTGATAAGTGTGCAAAATTCCTCCAAAACCAGCAAAACTGACTAGCCCAGCCAGGTTGACCAGACTGAAGACCAGTTAACCACCTCAGGCTGGTTTAAGCTGTTTTTAACAGGGTAGCCCAATTTAGCGAATAATAGAGTTCTTACCATTTTTGGAGGTGCCAGGTCTTCTGTGCTAAGACCTCCTCTTATCCCGGGCCGTACGGTTTGGGGAGATATGTTTACTTCCTGTTATAATGAAATTACAGTTTTTGTTTAAACTTGGGAGGTCTGATTCTAAACAAGAGTACTAACACATTTGTGCAGCACAGATTCACATAGATCTCAGAGGCTGTATTTTTAAGTCATATATGAATTATTTCATATATTAGTTATTGGATACTCAGTGCATTAAGGGGCACTGCAAGAAACCAGATTTCCTCTAACTGCTTCACTCCTGCTAGATGAAGTTTGATTATAAAACTATGAAACCTGCAGTTTCTGTCAGTCAGTCAAACAGAGGTGTTTAAGAGTCTTCAGTCTGTCTCTCTCTTCAGTCTCACTCTCTTCTCATCATGTCCATACAGAACATCAGTTTTAACACCCTCTGTTATATAACATACTGCATATACATCAAATATACCAACTGCTCATTTTATTGTACGGGACTTAAATGTTTAGATTTCCAGGCTCCTGCACTTTGTCAACGTTGTGTAAACGTTTAATCACTTTGTTAAAAAAGTGATTCGTTCATTAGAAAGTCACACAGGCTTGTGGTGGGGACACTTCTAGTTTATGGCACAAAGAAAAGTAATAGCAGAAACAGACCATTTGAAAGGCTGTAAATGTGTCTGGAAAGTCATAAAAACGTCTTGATTTGCTGCAGCACGCAGCCAGCCTTTCATACCCTCAAGCAACACGCAAGAGTTACGAGTGCAATACAGACGTGTGACGGTAAGAGTGCCCGATGCGGTCTGTGAAATTACAACTAAAAAATAAGCACACAGTACAAAATAAAAAACAAGAGTTCCTACAATAGTACAAAGAGTATAAGCTCTGCATATGGAAATGAGATAAAGCAGACAGGAGACCAGGCAGCCATAACCTGTTATCCACAAAATAAGGTCCACAAAACTGGCCCATACTGGACAATGAAGGCTGTGCAGCACATGGATACATCATCAACAGCGCCACCTGTTGCTTGTATGAGGTAACACACACACTAAATGTGTGACGTAGGTGGCTGATAATTATGTGTAATTAGTACTGATTCTAGATAATTAAACACACTGTACCATTACAATCACATCAGATGTATTCCTTACAAATGTTTGTTTCATTGACAATTCCTTCATTTATTTAGTATTACTGGACCCAAATTATTCACATAACGAGTGTTTCAGAAGAAAATAACAGATCAATACAACCAGTGTTAATTATGACTATGACAATACTGTTTAACAGACACAATACACAGCTAAAGTCTCTTTCACCAGTTCCTACAGGAAAGTATAAACGCTACCAGCTTTTCACCTCTCCTGATTAGATTATATATTATTTGCTGGTTGCCACACAAGTTTCCCGCAGGCTGTTACAGGCCGATCTACAACTCTGTCAAATGAATTTCACACTGTGATCATTTTCCCACTCAACACTTTACAGAAGCCAGAAGTCAAACACAGGAAGGCCTCGGAAAGCCACTGAGATGAAGGAGCGCTCCGGGTACCAGGCAGTTCAGAGTCTGTGGAGCCTGCAGTGGAGTTTTAATCAAATGAACATCTCATATAGTCTTCCGTCTCGAATACTCCTAAGAGTATTATTTTCATAAAAACCGCTTGAGTGCAAACAAACACACAGGTGCCTGTGTTGTCAAATCAGTGTGTGTGCAATGTAAGCTGAGTGGGTATGGCCAGCCTGCGGCGCTGACTGTAAGAGACTGAGTGTGTGTGTTATTAAACTCCAGCAGTTTTATACTCTTATTAAACTGTGGGAAACTTCACTATCTTCTCAGCCCGCAGGGCTGGAGAAACATGAGAACTGCAGCAAGTGTGTGTGTGTGTGAGAGAGAGGACAGATATGCCCTGTAACAGCAGGCAAAGACTGAAAAGAGTTTGTTCAGACTCTTCATATAGAAAGAGTACAATACACAATAAATAACCAAGAAAGAACAATAGACAGATCAACCAGGGGTGTGTGCTGTTTCTACAGTCTAAGGACATATTAGTATCATTTATATAACAACTGCTGTTTCCTGTTTTAGGACAAGTACAACTGAGATATAGTGTATCAAATAGTGTATGTGCACTATATTCGACTGTACTCTACTGTAGTTGATAGCAGGTCTACAGTAAAGATCTGCTTACCTCCTCTCTAAATCTGCTGAAGTCTGCAAAGTTTGACTGCTGAACAGCTTTCTGGAAACTCTGGAAACTGAAGAACTGAAACAATTAATAAACTGACAGGGAAAGTATACAGACAGACAGACAGACAGACAGATGAAGGCTCTTCTACCTTTTTCATGGCATCTTCTATGGATGTACTGGAATATGACAGAGAGTTACAGAGGATAAGTGTGGACTGATGATCCTGTTACACTGAACATCTGGTACACTGGTACTCTGACGCATTAGATGCAGAACAGATTTTCTGTGTAACATGGTATTAAATGATTACCATATTAAAGTACAGAGTCATATGCACAGTATATGATAAGGTATTTTAAAGAACATTATGGGTTTACCATGAAACATATGTACTTATTTGTTAATGAAGCTACATAGACTGTAGATAATGCCAATAGCAGGCACCACAAAGAACAGATAATATATACAGTCAAATATACCATTATTATTACCTCATAAAGGATACAGTGGTAGAGAGTTGTTTTACCTGGGTCGTGTCCTTGATTTCACATTTGTGGGGAATCTGAAACACATTTAATTGTCTGTTATGTTAAACTCACAACAGTAATACATTTTATTGCTTAATTCTGCCATGACACTGTTTAGACTACTAAAACACTCCTGGAAATGACGGTGTATGACCCAGAAACTGCATCAGACATCAGAGAAAAGAATCAGACTTTGTGATGTGATGTAGACTTGATGTTCTCTGAAGAAGACTGACATCAGCAACACCAAATAAAGTTTAAACTCAACACCAAATGAGTTTATTTACCTGTTATCTAACAGAGAACAAATCATTTTGAGCTGGACTGAAGTTGTAAGACAGGTCTCTTCTAAACTGCTCTCATGCAGAATGTAACTTTCAAGAGAAACACTCAATGGAACACAAAACACAACATGAATACTATCCAAACAATAACTTCTGAAGTGAGACTTCAGCACCTTCACAGCCCTGCATCACCTCTCCCATCATGCTCTGGGGCATGAAGGACACAAGTCAATATTAACTTTGACTCTCAGTTCCACAAACACCGGAGAAAATCATTTCATTAGATCTGTCTTAAAACACATCACATTTAAAGTCAAGTAATAAAACCGAGAGGAGGGCTGGATTATCTGTGAACGTTCATGGATTTGAGCATGTCAATAAATATCAGCTGTTGTTGGATCAGAACAGATCAGCATGAAATATTGAACAAAAGGTCAGAACTGTGAATATAAACAGGCTATGTTAGTGGAACATATTTATATTAAACTGTGAACTTGAGGGGAAGTGATGTCATACATCCACTAAAATCAAGTTGAGTCGTCTGTAGATGAGTAAAATCACATGTACAGTTCAGTTTGAGCTTGTTAGTTTGGACCTCCTTCTCACATTCTGTGATGACATCACACTATTTCATTAAACTGAGTGAGAAACACTTCAGATGTCTTGTAGATCAGTTCAAACAGACACTGTTTTTCTTATGATGATATGATGTTTGAAGAAAAAAATATTTTTAATATTGAAGTTACACAAAAGTCTAAGGGGACAGTTTTCAGTTCAGCAACATCACAGCTTCATCATGCTTACGATCATATATAAACATGCTTATGAAGGGAGAGAGAGAGTGACAAAGAGACAGAGAGAGAGAGAGAGAGAGAGAAAGAGACAGAGAGAAAGCGGGACAGCTCAGCGTGTGTCTGAGATATATGTGAGAGCTCATGGGATCAGAAACTTTGACTTGGTGAAGAAGTTTTGTATTGTGGTCATTTACAATAATACATTTACTAAACACTGATGTCTTCATCATATTGTTGTGGCCACTATTTTATAAAACAAAGAGAAGCAGTTCTGCTGTTTTACTCAGTATGAGTGTGTTGAGATCCAGCTGCTGGCTTCTGAACTGGTTTGTGTAATACTGTCTCTGTTCCTCTGTGATTCTCCAGGGGTCGTCTGAATAATCTGCCTCGTTCTTCTCAAGCAGACGAGCCACAGACGGAACCTAAGAGAAACACCAGCCATATATAAATGAAGTGCTACATAATGCCACATAAAAAATACAAACATTCAAGAAAACATTCATACAACATTCATTTTTTAATGTTTTCAAAATGAATGATGGGCTTGTTTATTAGAAGAAATTCGACTGCAGTTTTATTTATTGATTGAATCCAGAAGCTGTTTGCAGGCTGTGTGTGCTGGAATTGAGTTATCATTAACACGTCTCCTCAACAAGCCTGAAATAACAAACATGAGCAAACTCTTTATATGTATAATAATGTTAATTATTAATAATAGGAATAATGTTAATATTGGAGAAGGCCGCAGGGGGCACCTGTGACATGTTTCCCACATTTGGGAATTTTTTTGCATGGCCCAAATTTAAAGGGCCATACACAATTTTGCAGAACTCTTGTATATGATGTCTGAGAAAATAACAAGAGGGAGATGAATTCTCCTGAGAGACTGCAGAACAACTCGTCACCCTATCACACACTGAGAAACAGAACAGCACACAGTCACACAGCCTCCTCATACAAATAACAGCAACATGAATTCATGTTTACTTTTTCAGCAAATGGTCAGGAGTGTTTCAATTCATTATGAGGTTTGCAATATTCGTAACCCTGTTAACAATTTTAAAAGATCTACATTCTGCGGTTTAAAACCCTGATATGTGTTTCTCTAAGCATCAAAATAAAACTGATAAAGTGTGTACAATTACAGAGTAAAAACAATACAAAACATGCCAGAATGACTAGCAAGCCTGAAAATAAGTTTGCAAATGTAGCTTAAATCACTTAGTAGAGGCTGTAACTAGTTTAACATCAAATGTTAGTTTAAGTTATTGATAAACTTATATAGCAATAAATTAAATACAAATATTAGTTTAATCATTTTTTTTCACAGTAACATGGGTAAAAAGGCAAGACCTAAGCAGCCAGAGTAAAAACAAATGAGAAAATTCAATTGAGAGCCACAGTTTTAAACAATGTCACATTTCCTGTCACGAATCAGTAACAGGGTTGCACATAAAATGCAAGACACAGCTAAATGTTGGGTTTTTGGTAATTAAAATAATTTAATTAATTTAAATCATTTAAAGGGGGAAATACAGATATTTATAACAGACATTAATAAAACAAAAGTACAGTCAGACTAGACAGCAGAGTAAATACTTCAAAAGAAAAGAGGATAATGAAGAACAAGTGAAGAGTGAAATAAAGTGAAGCGATTAAACACAGAACGAGCATGAATTATACAGAGACACTGATCATAACACAGATAGGAAGAGTCGGACTTCTTTTTGATCTCCTGAGTGTCTTTCCATGTAAAGTTCTTCCAGAGCATCATTTTCTTTCATGTGCAGATTTGAAATCAAGTATTTATGATCCCTGCAGACTGATGAAGAAAAGCTGAGCTGTATTTACTCATGTTCCTGATACTCACTCACAGCAGGAGTAACATAGGGAGCAAAACGTAATCACAACATATATGCCCCTGAGAAGATCACCTCAGAATATCACTGCAGAACATCACCGCAGAACAGAATCACAACACACATCCTTCTGAGAACATCTTAACTGATTATTCACAGCAATCACTGTAACTTTTCACTGTTTAGTGTCTGTAAGCAGTAAAATTCCTGTTAAACATGTATCCATTAAACTGCATTAGTGTACTACTCACTCCTGCCTGAAGGGGGCACCATTGTATGAATCTACGGCCCTCACTGCTCTTTTACTGATCAAGGACAAGAGACTGGGGACATATTTCATATTTTTAAACCGCACATACAAAAGGGTGTCCGGGTTCAGATCTGTCTGCAGGGAGGTGAGGGACTCATTGGTTGGGGGGTGACTGGAGTAACACATCTCTGGATCATTAGTTATCCCCACAAAAACAGGCAGAGGAAGTTCTGTGGAGAATTTAACAAAGTAATGATGAAATGAACACCAGTCCTGAGCCCAGAGACGCACACTAGTTCTGCAGTATACTGTGAGTATGCTGAGCATAGTATGCAAGTCTCTGTATGCCCAGAAGACTTACTGCAGGATGTGCAGTATGCCACACATCACATTGCAATGTAGCACACACTACTGTTTAAAACACTTATTGTTGATTAATGTACTTCACTTAGTAGGCAATATTTGAAATACACTGCATATTATTAAAGCTCTCGTTCCAAACAAATCCAGCGGCTGAGAATCCAGGACTTTGACTCGCTGGTTCAGATGTGTTTGATCACAGCTGGAATTAAACATCACACACAGGAAGACTTCCAGGCAGCACAGACCCCTGATAGAATTTATGTTCTCTGAAAATGAAATGAATGTTAACAGAGCTCAAAAATATCTGAGCTAATCCTCTCTACCTTTGAGCTCAGCTGATAAAGTGTTTTTTCCTGCCCAGGAACGCCGTTCTTATCCTCTCTTTCCACAGTTAAACAGAGTTGTGTGTGTATTGATTGGAATATCGATGTATGAGTGTAATCTTCAGTGGTAAGCGAGGATGCTGGAGAGTATGTGTGTGTGTCTGTGGTCAGATCAGCTTCTCTCTACGGGTCTCTGAGCCCCTCGAGTCCTCCAGTAACAGTCTATATCAGGATGAAAGGTTTCAGCACAGTTCTGGTCAGCAGGGCAGAGTGAGGCTGCACTCAGCTGATCTGAGTTCAGTCGGGCTGTATTTAGGAAGTTCATGTTGTTTCTTTATGCTAAATATCTGATTTACATTTTTAAACAAATGTAAAGTGGTACAAACTCTATGTGGCTGGTGGGTAACTAGTCATGGATATCCTCAACCATTTAATCGCATGTCAGGCACAAATCATTTCTGATGGCTTCAGTTTCACTTCAGCAAAAGTTAATGATTATAAAAACTATAGAGATGCTTAACTTGCTTTGCACACCAAACCATTTTCAAACTGTGACTCGACTGCAGACATTCAGATGTTTATTGCTTGTCAAGAGAAAGTCATCTGACAGTGAAAACAATCCTGTCACAGCAGACAAGGATAAATCTAAGGAGTTATAAAGCTTTGAGGAAACTGTTCTGTGTGAGAAGTCCATAGACCAAGAGTTTTGGAGTGTGCTCTCAGCTTTATTCCTCCTCACTTTAACTCCTAGCATGCTAGGTCAAATCCCTAAACCCGCTCTGTTCTTCTTCTGTTCACGGGTTTGGACTTACCACCTGCCATGCTCTCCAGACGAACCGGCAGCCCGGCCTGCGCTGCAGCCATCAGCTTCAGAGCGACATACAACCGACCACAGCTGAAGAATCCCAGCTGCTTAACCCCGCACACCTCTGTTATCTGTTAGTGAGAGAGTTTCATGTTAATGAAGGATAATAACAGAGTCTTTGAGCAAAGTGTATTGAGCTCCAATATTTCAGAAGCATTCATTAGTGTGAAATGCAATTTATGACTTCTATCTTAAATGGCAACATTGCTGAGGGGTGAACATTAGAAGATAATTCATTATTCTCATTATTGACTCTACAGAGCCAGCAGAAGATAAACTGCATTTACTGACTGAATTTTACTGTTATCTCTCATTCTGTAATTTAAAGTTCTCAAAGCCCTGCTGAACAAATAAAACCGGTCTTTGGAGTTTAAGTCTCCCCGTCTGATTACTGTGGCCTGTTTTGATGGTTTTATAGGGGTGCTGGCCACTGGAAGACCAGTTAAACCAGCTCAAACCAGCTCAAAACAGAAAACAACCTGGTTTAAGCAGATCTTTTCCAGCAGGTTGTAGAAACAGAAGCTAGCAGAGATAAGAAGTCTTATGTCCTGTAGGAAGTGTATAACTACAAACAGAACAAGCACAGAATGAGCTTTGGAAGACACAGATGCCAGAACAATCCATGCCACCATTCAGCAGATTCATTCAAGACATTGATGAGATGTGATTCTATGAGTCTATTCATCTGTTCCCATCACACACATTCACTGATTCTCTAAAACAACAAACACATGTTTATATTTGACATGAGCATCACCATCGTCTGGGCTGCATTTAATTACTGTTTTAGAGATGTGTTTGAAGCTCTGACACCTTAAAACCATCAGCTTTAAAGACAGAAGAATACAGAGAAGATCTTGCTGTGAGATTCCAGAGATCTGGGATAAATCTCAACCATAATTTTAGTTTTACAAACCTGAACATATTTGAACAGGAATATTTATTGACCACATAACATCTCACACCTCTTTGGAGAGATGATTTTCTCTGCATCCACCTGAGAAAAACCAACAGAGTTGGAAGGAAGTCTGTTCAACATCTACTGCTGATGATAAACACGTCTTCTGCCAGATCTCTTCATATGTAGAATGATTAGCTGTCTCCATCTCAGCTACAGACACTTCAGAAAATTCTTCACAAATGTGATTCAGAATTCCACTGAAAACTATAACAGTGTCATACGAACATTTTCTCCTGAGAAACCAGGAGAACATCTCCCACAGTCATCCACACACAGAGCTAACATCTCTCCTTCCTTCCAGACGTAATCAACAGAGTTCACCTCACTGTAACCTTCACTCACAGGAAGAGATCTGTGACATTAAACAGCTGCTTACTGTGTTCTGTGCTGTTATATATAACACCAGCCACCATCGCCTGCATGAAGAAACTATTAGGTTCTGCAAGTGAAACTTGTTTGCTTATTCAAAATCGATACGCTTCATGTTTCACGTTTCACGTGATCATGTCACAGATACAGGTCATTAAAACAGCTTGTGCTGAATAAAGAAAAGAAGAACACTCGTGATGTCATTGTAAGGAGGGATCCAGAAGAACAGACGTTTAAGTCATCTTAAACTGAAGCTGCAGATGTGGCCTAAAAACACTGATTCACAAAATGAACACACACCTGCACTTCTGTGCACAGGAATATTATACAGGCTTTTGAGTGGACTTCTTTCATTTGAGTTAGTAAACAACACCCTAGCAACCAGCCAGAGCACAATAGCAACCAGCCAGAACACCCTAGAAACTGCATAGCAACGCACAGAAAACACTCAGCACAACCATCAACAACCATTTAACAACCATCCAGTAACCACCCAGAATACTCAACATCTCTGAGGCAAACATAATTTATTCTTTCCTCAGAAATTGTGTCAAGTCTAGTTAATACTGTCATTCTGTGTAACCAAAACAGTGAGAAACTTTCATTATCATTCATCAAGAGCAACAACACTTTCTGTTTTGACCACAGGCCAAATATCATCATATTAATATAGCTGGAGGAACACTCATCCATCACTGAGCAAAGAGCAAACACAATGCATGTGTATGTGTCACACAATACAGTCTGTTTCTACAGTCTCTCTCAGCTGGGTATTGCTTTAATCATCTCACTATTAACTCAAATGTTTTTATGAGTATCAGAAAAGATGGGAGATGACTGGAGGACCTTCATGCTAATGATCCAATGACCATCAGCTGGAAACAGCACACACATAAACACACATCTCTGTGTCTATTACAGCAGAAGGAGAACATTATCGACAACATTTTCAGCTATAGAAAGAAAACAGCTCACAGTCTAAAGCAGCAGCAGGTGCTGGTTATCTGTTTGTGTCTCTGTTGCCATGAAGGCAGTGTGTCATGCCAGGACAAACGCACAGCAAACAAGCTGGACCTCCTGTCTGAGCAGGAACACAATGAGAGAAACCCTGCCAAAGTGTGCGGAGATACAGATGCTTTTAATTGTCCCTGTTTATTTCAGCACACACACATTATTCGTGTCTGTATATGAAATATTCTCCAGAAGCAAAAACTCTGACACTTAACAACTGTTATGTAACTTATATAACTTTATAATCTGTGATCCAGCATGATGATGTGATCCAGTACAAGAGTACTGGTGTAGAGAAACACAGTAACTGGTTAAACATCCACACATATGCTTTGATACTTTAAAACAATGTCCATGTTACTAAAGATTTATATTTGATTTACAGTTCACAAGTTTCTGCAAACACCCTGAATGTGAAACACCCAGGCAGTACACAAACACTATACAGACACTATACAGACACTATACAGACACTATACAAACACTATACAGACACTATACAGACACTATACAGACACTATACAGACACTATATAAACACTATACAGACACTATACAGACACTATACAGACACTATATAAACACTATACAAACACTATACAAACACTATACAGACACTATACAGACACTATACAGACACTATACAAACACTATACAGACACTATACAGACACTATATAAACACTATACAGACACTATACAGACACTATATAAACACTATACAAACACTATACAGACACTATACAGACACTATACAGACACTATACAGACACTATACAGACACTATATAAACACTATACAGACACTATACAGACACTATACAGACACTATACAGACACTATATAAACACTATACAGACACTATACAGACACTATACAGACACTATATAAACACTATACAGACACTATACAGACACTATACAGACACTATATAAACACTATACAGACACTATATAAACACTATACAGACACTATATAAACACTATACAGACACTATACAGACACTATACAGACACTATATAAACACTATACAGACACTATACAGACACTATACAGACACTATACAGACACTATATGACAGTATAAACAGCACATTAGACAGCACACTGTTCACTGCCACATACACTCACCTGGTGCAGCGTCTCGACCGGCAGCTGCGACGCCCGGATCGGTTCCGTCGGGCTGCCAGAGCCCGGAGTAACAACGAGAGCCCCGCGGCGGCTCCAGATCCGTCCCCGAGCGCACGGCCGCAGTCGCCGGCCTCTCCGCGGTTCCTCAGCGCGGCCTCGTCACACACACGCCGGGGTGAAGCTGTGCGGATACCCGCTCCAGTGCGTAAAATCCCGCATGCAAACGCACAGAGGCGCTAAACAACCAGCCAAAGTCCCTCATCAGACACAAAGTCAGAGTAAAGCAACTTCTGTAACATTACAGTAATGTCATCAGATGGAAATGTCACATTTATACAGTTTTAATAGAGGCATACAGAAATAGATTTAACATGTACATGTAACAGTGATGTGAAATGTCAGAACTTTTTACATTTGGACTTTACATGTAATTGAAGTTAATGATTTCTTTTTAAATTTCCTCTTACATTTGTTTTGTCAAGAATTTAAATGTACAATTGAATTGCTGAAATATACATTTAATCACAATAACGCACTCATAATAAATGAATATAATCAAACTCTTAGTTTAACTAAACTCTTAGTGGGGAAAAGATGGTCGATTCAGACAAACAGTGAGTGAGAGTAAATCTTCACTTCATTTGTATGTTTGTGACGTGAATTATTCACACAGAAAGATCATCATACATCCCTCAGATGGAAACGTATCATTTCAGCTTCATTCCTCTAATGAGAGACTTTTGTGTAATTTTATATCCTGTTAGAAATTTGCTGATGTGGTAAAAGACATAAAGTTGTTGAAACGGCACTAAAATACATGCTTGAGAAAACAGAAAAATCTCTGCAGAAAACTTGAAACATGCTTTTGAAGATTTTGTTAAAGCACCAATATCTGTGCAGTTGTAATATTTGTGTTTTATCAAAACTTGAAAGTGAAGAAGAACATAAGACTTTATCACATAAGCCTGTGATAAAGTTTAGGAGAAGAGCGTCCTGGTTACAGAGTGACAAATTAGTGTTTCACGTCTCGTGGCATCAAATGTTGGTTAAAAATCAAACGTCTTGTTATTGTCTGTGATTTGTGTTTTTGGTCTGTAGGAAAGCTTTCATCTCGAGCAGAGAGAAGCTTTGTTTCAGTCCTACAGGGTTCACTGGGGAGCAACCTTCATTTCAGATCTTCTGATGTTCTCAACATCAACTCATGTCTGATCCACCTGCATGAGGTGTTGTGAGATCACTCTGAAGTGGTTACTGGTGACAGACAGGTGTATTCAGGACAAAACTTCATTTAAAAATAAAAAATGAAATAATATGCAACACGAGAAAGACAGATTCATCTAGATCTCACATATCCAACCCGCTCGTGTTCTCTGTTCACTCATCGTGATGTATTTTTAAGAGGGGATGGAAACAGAGCAGGTCAACACCACCACAGATGTTCTTACCACCAGCAGAAATCACATATATTCACCTTTATATGCGCTGCTAGAGCTCAAAGCAAACAGAAGCTGCTTACACACTCCCACACGACCTGACTTTATTATTTCACAACAGTACACAATCAAAGGCAGCTGAGCAAGCAGCTCCCATTTACAGTTTACATTTATGGTCTAGCTTGACACTTTGGAGCTGCTTAGAAGAGTAAATCTGAATATATTGTGTTTGTACTGGCGCAGAGCCAGTTCTGGAGACAGCCTGTGTCATTGCTTAACCATTAAATGTCTGAGCCCAGCCCTCACAGGCCGTTTATAATCTCTGACCACTGAAGTTTGCAGCATTAGTGATTCAGACGTCGTGTGCTTCATCCAGATATTGAGATGCTAGCCGGAGTTCTTCTTCTGATACTCCTGCCTGTCACAGGAGCACAGGATCTCTGTAAAGGTACAGTACATCATAAATGAGCATTGTTAGTGTCTGTTTGTGTGAGATTGTTTACCTGCTGAGGGCTGGATGTTAAGACTTAATCATTATAATCTCAAGATTTACACAGCTGCCTCTCACAGCAGACAGAAAACCCTGCTGAACATAGTTTAAACTGAACGATTGAACAAGAAAATCTTTGTGTTCATCATTAGCTGGAGTATTTGATGCTAATAATGTGCATTTTAATATTCATCTGGATTATTGAAAATAATCTTGCCAATGCCTCGTCTAATGTAATCTAATCTAATCTAATCTAATCATAGAATCTTAAAGTTGTCAGTATTACATCCGTTTCATAATTGACTATAACCATTAGAAAGAAATGAAACATTCTGTAACATTAAAGCAACGTTGAGGACCTTTAAGATATTTTGCATTGAAAGTGACGTTGATGTGAAATGACAGAAGAAATTCAAAGCAGTTTATATGCAGACAGAATCATCAACAAGTGTGTTAACAGTAAAAATCCCGTGTACTTGTCATTTCATTTCTGACCAAAAACAGCTTGTTCATAGTTCAAGTGATTCGTCATGAGTTTTCTGCTGAGCACCGTTTATGAGAGATGATGATACACACAAGCCCACAAAACACAGGAAGGACATTGTCCTAACAACAACTGAAGATTCCTCAAATAAAATCTCCCCTCTCTCTGTTTGTAGATAGCAAAGATGGCTATAAGGTCAGGCTAAGTATTAAGACGGCTCTTGGAGATGCTGCTGTAGGGTTTGCTTTTGTTTTGTGGCTTTCACTTTTCACATATTTACTCAAACATATCAATGTGGTGCAATCTGTTAAACACTTAACCGTTTCTCTCAGTATGATTGGAACGAGAGTGAGATGTTTCTCTTCAGATCCATGCTGGCGTTTGCGATGAGGAGATACACTGAACAAGAGACGTACAAGTGAGTAGACCACTGCTTACAGATAACACAAAAGACACACACACCTGTCCAGTCTGAGGCTGATTCTGTGATGACCGTGAAAACATGAGCAGAATGATCTGACCAAAGATCAGGTCAGGTTTCACTTATAATGCGTTTAGCAAATTTTATTTCTCTGTTTGTGTGGTTGTACATTTTGATCAGTTTCTCACTGGCCTTGAGTTTTCAAAGGCACCACAGAAACAGGAAGTGATGTTTTCTAAGTCAAGCATCAGTGTTGCTGCAGTAATGCTGATAGTGAAGGGTAAACAAGCCCTTGAACTAGATATGAAATCAAGCAACATTTGAATGATTATTTTCTTCACCTGGAAATCAGTGAGTGCTTCTGTGCAGTACAACTCCTTCCTGTAGCTTCCTGCAACTGACAGAAGATGGTGCTGGCAACACCAGGTCATGGGTTTCATCCCCAAAGAATGTACACATAAAATGTATACTGTATTTTAAGGTACGACTGATGAATTTAGGCAGTGTAATTACAGGCCATTGGCAACACTAATGAGTGAGGGAAAATCAGTTCAGATGAACCCCTCCCGGCCAGATATCAGCCTTAACCATGGTGAGATGTCAGAGCTTCAGAGAAGCTGCAGGTGTGTTTGTGGGAAACGGCAGTATTGATCCATGACAGCATGTTGAATCTGGAACAAGTCCTTCTTTTGTTCTCTCATGTTACATTCATGACACGGTGTGTTTGCGCGTGGCTGTCTGTGCTTGATTCTTATTGGTTACATGATCCAGCGTGCACCATGAACCTGCAGGTGTATGTCCATGCCATATTTTCTGCTTCTGTATCTTCCATATCTTCCGTCTTGCCTCTAGCCAAATAAATCCATTAATAAATCTCATCACACTTCTACAATGCTACAAATACCCCAAAGAAGAGATTATTTTGTACTTCCCTGTTGTTGTCTTCTCTGAAACAGAGTATATATTTTGTGTATATTATTTATAAGTTCATGTCTATTAGCTTCAAGCAGTAGCTAGCAGCTGTGATTTAATCTATGTGTAGTGATATATGTCCCACCCCAACACTCAGTGCTTGTCAGTACTGTAAGAAATTGTTTTCTAATAAACTTTACTATCATAAAACATCAGTTTTTTCAACACACTGTTAGGAAAAAGAACAATGTATAATTTAACAGATACATTTCTCTATGTCTCTCATTTCTCTTTCTCTGCAACACTTGGACTTTTGGTTCTGGCTTAGTTCTGGTCCAGGGACTTCTGTGCAAACACAATCACAACACACCACCATTTTTGTCTCTGAGAATTGATGATTATATGTTTTGAATTGCATCTGTCTGTCTTTGTCATCTAGCATTTCAAACATACTGGTGTGTAATGAGACGAAAAGAGTGTCGTTCACGTTCGTGGTGACATCACCAGACGACTCGACGCAGCTGATTCCCAGAGAGGAAGTGGAAAGAGCAGTGAGGTGAGGCAGCACACTCTTTAATTGGTTTGGACTTTATGTGTCCTGATAAAGCTAACTGCACACGCACAGCAATGTGACATGATCTTGTAAAAATGATTTCTCTGTTTCAAAACCTAGTGTGTACTGTCCAAAACAAAACTTTCACTGAACATTGCAATGCATTCAGCTGTTTCCTTAAAATTACATAATAATCACACATATCTGAAAAGAATACAGTATATACCTGAGAATTTGATCAAAAATAGGATTTCTTAGACATAATTATGCTGCCAACTCTCTGAAACAATTTGCAGGGGATTCACCAATAATACCCACAAATTCAAATTCAGATTGTTTTTCTATAGTGTTTATGTATGACATTTACATTTAGGCATTCAGCAGATGCTTTTATCCAAAGTTACTTACAAAGTGATTCATGTTAAAGAGGCAGGAAGTGCTATATAAAGTTACAAAGTTTCATCAGCTGTTACAGGCAATACCTGTAAGAAGAGTGGGAGAGAAAAGAGTCTAACAGCATTAGCCCTAAGACCAGGATGTTGTTTATCCAGGAAGAGCAAGCATCGGATCAACAGTGCGTTTCTGCTGTCTGACATGACTCTGGAATTTGTGGGCATTCCTCCCACACTGGCAGCTCCGGTCCAGTACGACATGCCTCCGTGGCTCATTGTGTTCGGGGTGGTAATGGGGGTGGTGGCAGTGGGGATTCTGTTTTTGCTCATATCCACCTTCACCAGAAGAAGGCGGTAAGTTTGTTTGTTCTGTGTTGGATCGCTGCTGGTCAATAATATGAATTCATATTTCAGTATTTTGAAATGTGAGTTTGATTAAGATGGCTCAGATTGGCACATGCGTCGCTTGATGTTTATTTCCTGTATTCTGATCTAACCTGTTTGTGACTCTTCACAGAGCTAAAGATAAAGGTGTTGATTCAGCTGGAGCTGATGCAGTACTTAAAGGAAATGAAACATCACTTTCACGTCTCGACTTAAAAGACAGCGTCTATAATCAAGCGTTCTCCAGTGAAGACCGCGTCACAAAACTGTAGTGCACATCACACCTTTTAAAAGATTAAAATACCCCAGAGAGCATCACTCAGACATTCCATATTATTTCCTGTTTGGGCCTAACATAAGAACAACTGTATTATTTATTTGTATTCTTAAGTTTCATAAGAGATTTGTGGCTTTTAGTCTGTGTGTGTGCGGTTTAAAGCATCTCTAAGCTAGTGTACTCCTAAAACATGAGAAAGTAAACTTTTCAAAAATATATGCATTAAACATTTATTGTGATTTACTGGACACATCTTGTTCTTGTGGATTTATATCAGTTTGAAAAATAAATTGTGTGTTAAAATGAAATTCTCCCCCTTAGATGCCCCACCCAACTGCCCATTTCCATAGAAAACACACATCAACACAAGAGGAAAATTAGTTGTTAAAATATTTATTTTAAATTAACTGGTGATGCTACAATGTAAACCATTGACTGCTGTAAAAGCCTGTGTCTGGATTAGATGAGCTGATCAGATGAGAACATTTTTTTATAGGAGAAACAGCACGTTCTTCAGCTAATATAACACAAGCGTATTAATCCCTGAGGGATCTTCACAAGAGATCTGCACAGGCTACAATCACAGTGAGATGATGACAAGCATCCTTCATGATTAGACTGCAGTTCTGTAGGAGCACAGAGCACATCACTACTGCAGCTGGTTCAGTGTCACATATCACATAAACCTGTTGATCCTACAGCTGTTTATAATATAATGTTAACTTTCTGTTACTTCTGTAACTCTTAAGCATTTATTAATGTTATTTTGATGGTACCTCTATGTCTCCTGTAGTAATTTTTGTAGTGTGAAGTGAAATGAATGATTCAGTCTCACATCCTGTCCTTGTTCTCTTTGGTAACACTGTCAACAACATCTGAAAATATCAAACAGAATTTGCAGGCATGAATAACAAACTTGTTTCTCAATGAATATCAAATGTTCCTCAGGTTTTACTCACCTGCATTATATTTTTTCTGTCTGTCTGAGGGGTTCTGTATTTTCATTAATTGCATTTATAAATGACTTTTAACTGAATGTGTTTACATGGACAATCTCCTTTGTAAAACATCAGAGCTTTATATTTTCACCTCTGGCTTTATAAGCAAAGACAATTCATTTTAAATTCCCTTACACTTTTTCATTTTAAAATAGTCAAATTCTGTTGAGTGAATTAGATTTTAGTGTAACTTTTATAATCAAACAGTGTTAAAAATGAATCAGTAACAGGTTTTTGTTTGTGCAAACAAAAACCTATATATATATATATATATATATATATATATATATATATAATATAATATATATATATATATATATATATATATAATATACTAATTAACTATATATGTATATAATGTAACTATATATGTATATAATGTTATATATAATAAACTTATTATATATGTTATATATACCACAGCAATAAGGGCAAAGCGTCAAAACTTTTTCAAAACGTTTGGATTGATTTAAAATGTTAAATGTAAGAAAAGGGACACAACAGCATTTGTTGAGAGAAGATCT
Source organism: Chromobotia macracanthus (assembly GCA_036877525.1). Classification (NCBI taxonomy): domain Eukaryota; kingdom Metazoa; phylum Chordata; class Actinopteri; order Cypriniformes; family Botiidae; genus Chromobotia; species Chromobotia macracanthus. The sequence continues at coordinate 1,626,108 of JAZGTH010000006.1, forward strand.
TGGTCATACATTAACCTGCTAAATGCTTTTACTATGAAACAACAATGTCCACACAATAAACCTCACAGGTAACGCAGGTTACTTTGGTTTCTAATAATGCAGCATCAAAGAAAGTTTCAAAAACGCCTTTGGAGTCATTTAAATATCACCATGGAAACAGTCAGCCTTAGAAGAGCTCAGGCAAAATATTTGAACATGTATAATAAGAGTATTTTAGACACACACGTCCACAAAATAACACACACATTGTGTGGATTTACCTTGAGAACAGCAGGGGACAAAGTCCATCAAGAGTCATTATGACACAAATGAGTTTGGGAAGATTTTTAACTATTATGAGCTATGACATAAACATAAAGATTCATAAACCATGATATCACGCACTGCCCAAATGAACAGGCTGAACAGACCGAGCTGTAATGAAAGCAATGAGACGTGTGAGTCATTATAGGACAATCAGAAGAGTTTTCCTGGAGAAGAAGAAAAGATTTCAGAGAAGTGAGAAGTGTTGTGAAAGCTGGTTCATAATTACACAGTGATGTCAATATCACAGATGACAATGAACCTATACACACTTCTATTTAATGAACAAATTCATACATAAGGTGATAAAATGCACAATTAGGTTTAATAGGTTTAATTTAATAATCCAGTTCATCTGCTCAGGGCTCCTCTAACGTGTTTGAAGAACCTACAGCAAATAAAGATTTTTATCTCTGATGTGTTTTATCTCTGATTTTTAACTGCTACGCAGTTTGTCATTTGTTCTTACAGCAGTTGTTTAGAATTGAAATTTGTCATCCACATGTCATCCACATTTCAATCAGTGATGGTGATGCAGAAGCAAAAGTTACGCAGCTTTAAAATGTTAAATGCATGATGGTGCTACACAATATAATGCATGAATTAGTGATCGATCGCTTATTTTCATGTATTACACCTCTGACCAGTTTCTCTGTGCTGTGTGTGACACTGATGTCTCTCTTTAGTGATGAATGACAGGTTAGGTAGGAGTATTGATCATTATATTCACTAAATCACTTCTGTATTTTCTCATAAACAAGAGTTCCTGCTGCAGGATATTGTATATTTACATGTTTTTTTCATTTCTGTGAGACACTGATGATGTTTAATGGCAGCTGTATTGTAATGATTTTTCATTTCAAAGTTTTATTTGCTAATTTTATTTCCAGAGGCTTTTGGCATTTATTCTGTTTAAAGTGATGCATTTAGGCAATGTGCATTAAAACAGAGTGATTTTAAAGACACGCAGTGCTGAGGCAGTCTCATTAAACTCTGGGTGGGGATGAAACTCAGGAGTGTGAGAACAGAAGCTGCAGGACATGAGGAGGCATTCAGCAGTCACGTGACAGCAGGCACACACGTTCCCCAGAAGCACTTGGCCGAACACCTTTGGTAAAATAAATCCAAGACTTGATCATCTGACAACACTGAACGTCTTCAGTGCCTGTTCAGAGCTAGATATCCCAGACCTGCCAAAACATCTCACACACTCGCAGGTGCTCCAGTTTTGTTGTGATTTCATTCCTTATTCAACATGCGTGTATGTCACTGATTGAAACGGTACCATCATCTGAATTACCTACAAAAATCACTGAATGTTTAAGAAGTGAAACCATGTAAACCACAATTTCACAACATTTCAACAGAGGTTTCAGAGTAGCCAGAGAGAGAGAGAGACAGAGAGAGAGAGAGAGAGAGAGAGAGAGAGAGAGAGAGATAAAGAGAGAGAGAGAGAGAGAGAGACAGACAGAGAGAGATAAAGAGAGAGAGAGAGAGAGAGAGAGACAGAGAGAGAGAGAGAGAAACAGAGAGAGGGAGAGAGAGAGAGACACAGAGAGAGGGAGAGAGAGAGAGAGAGAGAGAAACAGAGAGAGGGAGAGAGAGAGAGAGAGAGAGAGAGAGAGAAAGAGAAACAGAGAGAGAGAGAGAGAGAGAAAGAGAAACAGAGAGAGAGAGAGAGAGAGAGACAGCTTTTGTCAATTAGACATCGCTGTCCTGATTGTGTTTTGGACATTTCTAATGTAATAAATCACATTGGTCATTGGTCTCTTTTAACTTTAATTACAGATTGAAGGTAATTGAATTCCACTATCCATCATGAAAATTGGTCACAGACTTGGTGACTCTTTGCTGCTGGAAGACACAAGATAACTAGATGAATGATTAACTGATAATCATTTATCTTCCTACACTGCTCTTAAAATTTCAATTCATCTTCACCCAGAGCTACTGCAGACTCACGTGTCGCGTTCCCCCACAGACAGAGTTTATGAAGCTGTGGTGTGCTGGAGCTCTAATGGTGGAGGTGCTCTAATGTTTCACCCTCAAGGACAGCTGCATGAAAACTGATGAAGGAGCAAACATTTAAATGAACTTTATTTAGATTATTTATGGCAAATGCTGTATTGAGTGACTTCCAAACTGCAGCAAAATGTAATTTTCCAAGAACCATGAAGGCACAATTTTTTTATTGAAAACATAAACGAATGAACAAGAAGTAAATAAATAAAGTAGTATAATTGCCAATTTAACAACGGCTCTGGTGTTCCTGCCCCTTCAAAAAAACCTGAACAAACATGTTCCTTCAACACCTCCGAATTAAACCTGAGATCAGATGAACCGTTCAGTCTGAGGCTGAATGGGATCTGATACATTTACACCCCGTCTGTACTAACCTCTGAAACACTGGAAGGGAAATTTTAATTTTCCAGATTTATTAAGTATGAATTTCAATGCATGAGATAAAATATAAAATCACTGTGACATCTGTAAACAGATGATCTGCACTGATCAACAGCAGCTCTGGAACTTGGTGTTTGTTGGCATTTTGAAACACAATGTCTCATTTGTGAGGTTTTCCTGAAGGGATTGTTGTTTCTTTCTGAATGTCAGTTTATAAGAGCAAACATATAGTATCTAATTGGAAATGTGGCTGAAATGTAGCCTTATAGTTACTAAACTAGCCCTGCCTCTCCCAATATACATTACAGTATACTAATAGTATAAAGAAACTCCTCCTGAGGCCATACACGCTCATGATGAGACACTGCTCTGTGTGGGTAATAACTGCTGGTTCGACATGAGTAGAGATGTCTTGTTTGGGGCACTGTTATTAATGGCATCTGATGCTGGAGAGATTGATGTACATCTGCATCGTTTGAGGCAAAAGAGTAAAATATAATTGTGAAATAAATGCTTGCTTACCCTCAAAATCACTTTAAAAGTTTTTTTCAAGCAGATAACAGATACTGTTTCTTCAGTGCTGTGGGGGGAGTGAATTAGATTTGTACCTAAAACTGTTACATAAACCTCTGCTGTATTGGAAAAGTTGTTTATGTCTCTTTTATGTTACTGTATATTTTGTATACTCTCAGATTCATCAGATCGAAGCTCGGGACATCACAACTTAAGAGGCTGTCATTGAGATCTCAGCTGAATCCATCAGGTGAATCTATCAGAGACGCTGAATCCATCAGAGACGAGTGACTGTGACTGTGATGGCGCAGAAGAATGAGAAGATAATGAAGAAGCAGACAGATCCATCTGAAACACTGAAGAAATGATGAAAAGATGTAAATGAACAGAGATTTGTTTCAGAGAGAATGAGGTGTGCTTGTTCGAACCTGCAGCTGTGCCAGTATTTCATTATGAAGTTCACGGGCTGCGCTTCCAGTTACTCAGATCAGTCTCTAGCGCTTCAATCTGCTATACAGTATTATGAAATGAAGCGTCAGTTTAAAGACTGTATCATATACAGAACTTTAATATCCATAACTGATTGTTCAGAGCAAAAACACAGATACATTCAAAAAACACAATATTGATTTAGTTGTTATTTATATTATTTAATAACGATTGTTTTTAATATATTGATTTGTGTTATTTTTTAAAGCCTGGTTTAACAGCTGGAAGCAGCCTGAGGTTGTTCTGATCTTAGCTTCCACTGGTTAGCCTCGTCTGTTCGGATGGTTTGTGCATCTGTTCTGGGGATTTGTGCACTTGTCAGGATTAGAGAGAATCTGAACACCAGCTGCACCAGCTTAAAAAAGTTTAGATCAACAAACACTGACTGGATTAAAACTGATTTTAGTAGGGGACATCGAGGGTTACATTTTAGTGTAAAATGTCATTTATACTGGCTCTATGTTTGGAACTTTGTAGCAATACATAACTGATCTTAAGGTAAATTTGCAGACCCTCAAATATTAAATCAAATTTACTGCAACCCTTCATCCACGGTATCTGTATAATTATTAGACTTCTAACAGTTTTCCTAAATTTCAGGGCTTTTCTGGGTTCATAACAGAGAGGTTGTTGCTTCAAACAGTTGCTCTGAAACCATTATATTAATCTAGGCACTTTACTGCGCACCCCAGGAAGACTAAACCTTTAATAGAGAATGTGTTCTTTAAATCACTCTGGATTAACGATTTAGTCACATCTTTAATAAGTTACCCTTCAGAGCTTCACAAATGAGACTGCTTATCAAATTGTAACCACTAATTTTTAAATGATTGGTTGAATAATTATGACATTTCCGAGCTGTTTGTCCATTAGTACCCCATACGCCTGTGTGTTTGCTAAGTTTTAGGAATGTATCAACATCTTCTTAAAAGATAGCTCCCTGAAATGTAATGGTCTCCTAGCAACACAGCTTCTCTCAGCATCCCTGCAGTGGCTGATGGTTTGGATGGCCATTATCCTCATCACTGTCGGCTTCAGGGAAGATGGATTTAATCACACATGGATTTAATCTGAGGAGTGACAATCTGGACACGCCAGTAACATCCATGATGTTTTGTGTCATTGTATCCGAGCAGGAAATGAAAAATGGCAGAGACACACTGACACAGAAATGAGAGCGCAAATCCTGATACTGAGATACGGCCGGCATCGTTAAGACTTTTTAATCGCTTTATCTTTCTGTGCTTGACTTTTATTATATTGCATAAATGATCTCATATATCATACATATTGTTTAGTATATGTTTACTGTTATAGTATTACATTGAAAAAAGAAAAACTTAACAAGGAAAACGGTCACCCTGATCACTGGGGGCACAAAGACAAAAACATTCATTATTGTAATGAACTTTTAACAGGGACGTTTTACTTTATTTTTGAGATCTGAATTATAATGATGTCAAACAGGCGACGCGGATGAGGATGACGTAATACATCTGCGCAACGCTGACGTCATCACGCCATACTGTACCTACTGGTAAATGGTTTCACTTTCGTTTGGTGAAGCGCAGATCAAAGATGTCTGAACCGAAGTTAATAGTTTTTGACCTCGGTAAGTTCTTCTGTTTCTAACGTTGTGTTTGATGAAGCCTTAAAGCAACATTATGTATGAGTCGTTTCACATCTTTTAAGAAATGAATGAATAGTTTCTTATGGGGTCGGTCTTATCTCGTGTTTCTTTATATGTCGGATGTTGTCCGGTTTCAGGTTTTCTTGACTTTCTCACTATGGCATTTGTAAAGTGTTATTGTATGTAAAACTGCTTGGCAATAATGCAAAAAGGCTGTACAAATAAACTGAGTTAATCTGGGCTAAAATGTAATAATATATATATAACGTGTTAACAGTTTCAACCTTCACACTTTACACACACTTTACCATCATGTTTCTCATAAAGGCTTATAATGAAGTGTTTTGTACATTTTCTTTCGGGTATAATAGATCACACCCTCTGGCCATTGTGGTTGGACACACATGTTGATCCACCCTTCCACACGGACGACAGGTTTGTCTTCTTCACTTACTGTCTGTTCTTCCTCATATGTAATCATGAGGATTATTCTGCTCAGTAACCGCACGTCTGTGACGTCTTCTCTGACTGCGTCCTGTTCATTTTGTATGTTTTAGGGGCACTGTGCGAGATTCAAGTTTAAAAGAAGTTCCTATTTACAAGGACACGGAAGAGATCTTGAGCTCGCTCCACAGTCAGGGCTTCAAGATTGGCATTGCATCACGGTACAAAACATTTTTTAGTAAATGTCTGTCAGTCATATTAATATATGTTCTGATCTGAGTATGTCGAAGCCATAGCTTGTCTCTGTTCCTCAAAGAACCACTGAAGTGGAGGCAGCCAATCAGCTGCTGTCACTCTATAATCTCGACCAATACATTTCCTTCAAAGAGATCTACCCTGGGTCAAAGGTCACTCACTTCAAAAGGTAAAGAGATCTGGGCGAACCCGTACAGCAAAGTTTTTCCCTCACACAACGTATTATCATATAGTCTTAAATAATTCTTCTGCTTAAGTAAATTGATTTCATTTTAAGAATGGTTACGTATGTTTATTGGAGACAAGACCCAATACTGATTAAGAAAAGATGTATTTGCAGTGCAGATGTACTGTATGATGTCTGAGACAGTCTGACGGCTGCGTTTTGTCTCCAGGCTTAAAGCTGACAGTGGAGTGAGGTTCTGTGACATGATGTTTTTTGATGATGAAAACAGGAACATTGTGGAGGTTGGAAGGCTGGGTGAGTCTCTGCTTGATCTCCAGCATGGACATGTACAGCGATTCCAAAAGTCTAAAACTGCGTGACTGTCTCTGTGAAAGCTTGTTAGTTTGCTTTGCTGAGTCACTAACCATTTCCTGTTTTTCAGGTGTTCACTGTGTGCTGGTTTATAATGGCATCACCTGTAAATTATTCCACACTGAGCTTGAGAAGTTCAGCAGGAAGTCCTGACTGCCGTCTGTTCCTGTGGAGATTTTGCTTAGTTACAGCTGCTACAGTATAAATGAGAAAAAATAATATATTTATTCTGTAAAAAACCATGTGGGATCACTGAATCTACTTGTTTAATCAGGTTTAACAGTTGGTAGTGTAACTTTTAGATGTACTGCACAGTCAGTGTTTAAATGTATTTAATTTCTACAAATTACTATTTTATACAAAGAATATATTGGAAACATAAAGGTTGTATAATGATTTCTCATATAAAATTGATGTGTTTGTCCTACATTTTGTGTTTGCTTTCCTCTTGACATGTTTTGGATTATTTTAAAGAAAACACTTTTTTTTTATGAAAGCAAACATTCTTTGAATTGCATAAAACGACATAAAAATCCCAAATATTACATTCATTTATAGCAGTTCAGTGTAAATCTAAATGACTAAATATTGCACATGAAAGTATAAAAAAGTAACCAGTAATGAATCTGCTGTATTTCATGTCATGTGTGAGAAAGAGAAGTTTCAGTGGTGATCTCCAGTGGGCTGTCCTCCACTGGTTCTTTCAGGTCACCTCCACAGCAGAATCATGCCACATGATATGTGACATACAGATGAAAGAGAGATTACTTTAGGCTTTCATGTAGTAAAACGTGCCCCTAATCACCCCTAAAGAATCATATATTTAGATCATTTATTTGTTATATTTCTTATCACAGTTACTCAGTTTACCATTTTAAATTTCTTAATCTACTGTAAAGGCAGTGAGGTTCTTGGGGTTCTTTTGAAAAAACAAATGTTAAAATTATTCATAAGGAGATTCATTTCTCCAGCTAGTAGACAAACAGCCAGAGGACATCCACTAAGAGCAGATGACAACGTATTCTTCCATCATTTTTATAAATCACAGTTCTCATAACTGAAGCTTTATTTCCCATTTACAATATGAGACAGCAGACAGGAGCTAATCACATGCTACAATTTAAGGGCCGCACACGAGCAGGCACGAATGTTAATTTTGAAGTACATACTGCAGGTGATACCGTCTTGGAGGTATAGTTGTTTGAAAACTTTCTGTCGCTCTGTGGAGGTTTTCCTAAATAATTTAGGGTCAGGAATGGCCGCACTCCACTGCTAAAGATCCGGAAACTGCTTTTTCTTCTTCCTGTTAATGGTGTTTCAGCTGCTAGGTCTCCACACTCTTCTGAATAAATGATTCTGTGGCATGCTGACAACCTGTGCAGATAAAAGCCCTAAATGCAGCTTTATCTCTCACAGTTCAACAGACAGTCAGACAGATGCGCTTGATCTAGATCTGTTGTCCTGAGGTCTGAAGCACACTACACATCTAGGGTTTAGTAGCTAGACTTTCTTCTGTTATTCTTCAATTCGAAGCACCAGAGGGATAAAATAAAACTTTTTTTTGTCCAGATTTTAAGATTTTTGTTATGCAGTTTTGTAAGGCAATTCAATACACCTTTTCTATGAACATGTTTTAAATATCTGAATATATTCATCCTTTATTATAAAAAGAAAAAAATTATTATTGATGAAGATTGTGGCTGACGTAACGCTTTTTACTTCTTTACGCTCATAGCCCTGCTTTCTGTTCCATTTTGATGTGTCTTTTGTACATTAATTGCACTAATTGAATGCTTTCAATTGATAGCTTTAATACAAATAAAACTGTCAGTTAAATAAAAGCAGCGCAAGCCTGTGTGCGCTCTGTCTGCTCTGCACGCTTACAGCAGATGAAGACATTGAGGTTTTACAGAGCTGGGGAGTTTGTGTGGTGTCAGCGGATCTAAAAATTCTTCAATTATTCACACCAGCTTTAAACATTGATGCAGTGGATTATAATTACAGACTGAAGCCAACATATTTTAAGGTTTTAATGAACCGTTAAAGATAAATAGCCGCCTTAGCGTGTGATAACCTTTATAATGTTTTTATAATTTCATATCCACAACATGTAGGAAGCTTATGACATATAAGTTATGATTTCACTTCTGTCTAGTTATGTGAAAGATTACGTGTAATGTACACTGCAAGATGTTACCATCATCAACTTTTTCAAAGTCATAAACTTTAAACTAAAAATATAATTACAGCATCATTGAAAGACTGAGAATGCTCTTTAGGTACTGATCCGAGATCATTTCATTAAAGTCTCCTAGTTTTGTGCCCCTTTAATATGTGCGTCGACTGGAACTACAACACATAGTAATAATAATAATGGCTGAAGGTCTGATTGACAGTTATTCAACCGTTTGTCTTTCTAGGTGACAGGCCGTGAATATAACATCTTTTGTTTTCCGCAGACAAAAGAACGTCATGTCTGAAATGACATGAAAGTCAGTTTTCAAACTCTGCACAGTTTCAGACTCAAAAGCTCAAAGTTCACTGTACCATTTATTAAACATTAGATGACAGTTTGGGTCTATAGGGATGAATTCAACTTTTACAGATAAATAAACTCTCACATCTAAAAAGCTAATAAGCATAAGTTTATATTTACATCTGTACATAAAAACATAGATTAGATTTTCCTACAAATAACACACAGAAGAAACTAAGGGGAAAGAAAACTGGATGGATCAGGATGATTATGTAAAGCAATCACATTGTTTAAAAGCTTATCATCTCAACGTTTTCGTTGCATAGGCTCGGGTCTTCAATAAGAACTGAAAGGGTTAAAGAAGTTTTCGCAAGTGTGAATGGTCTGAAGCAGAAAACTAAACTTGATGCGTGAATTTACTAAACCAGATCTAAAATATGAATACAAGTAAGCCATGCAGAAGATCATTTTTGCATTTATGTGTGGTTACTGTGAGCTAGTAGAGAAATAGTCTATAATGGAGCCAGTTTAGCTTCCTCACTGTCAAAATCTGAGAATGTTCCCTTATTAACGCATCAATATGAATTTGTCAGTGGTCGTACATATTTCATAAGACCTATTTTTCAAACAATTCAGCTTGCAGGGCTGAAATCAATATTTCAGAAATGACATGTTTCATAACTTTGGTTTACTCACCGGTGTAAATTATTCACTTAAGTGTAATGGGAGTATTGAGAGAGACGCGTTTGTAACACAGACCGCTAATGTGTGAGTGTGTGTAACTCAATTTCTCCCAAAACAAGTAGAATCGGATCCAGCACGTCATTTTAGTGGATCCTTTAAATAATACATTACATTTATGATGTGATCTGTACATTTTCATCATGGTACAAAATCATAATTAAAATCAATAACTTACCGACAAATAAAAATGTACAACTAAAATTACTGTTAATCATGTGCAGTCTGTCATCTTACAGAACCAAGTTCTCTAAAAGCACAACCGCTCCAGCACTCTGAAACTCTCAATCTTTGGCTGCAAAATGAAATGTCACTTTTCCTGTGGTCTTGAGACGCCCACCGCTACTGCAGTCGACAGATTTGCAGTGTTCTCTTATGTAGTGCAAACTCCAGTCCGTGGGTACCAGTGCAACAAAACGAAATCTGTTTCATTCAGGCCCTAATCACACTCTACACAAGTACAGGGATGCAAGAGCTGCTATATATGCAAGCTCAGCTTCATGCATCACTGCATCGCAAAATGCACAATGCAAGTATGTCCTGCATTCTCAGTACTGCCCCAGAGGCACTAGAGCAGGTGTTAGTGAAAAACTGAACTATTACAGAGTAACAGTGAAGAGAGTCTAGATGAAGTTAAAGATAGTTACACAGTCAACATGTTTCTAGCTGCCTGAATTATCGCACAACCAGTTTAATGACATGGACATTTAACGTTAACCCTTTCACCACCCTTCAGTACTGAGCTTTTTACATCACAGTAACACAAAAATACATTTCAAGTATGTACACGCTTGCGACGCCTTTGCTGAGAGCCTCCTATCTTTGTTTGTGTACTTGAATAAAGTATATACCTGGTCTTATTACACAGCTCTCTGAATTTCTCCATTTTTACTGGATAATTGCATCATTTTGTGGTCAATTATGTTTTATAGTGACCCAATTGTAAATTTGATTGTCATTATACACCACCAGGTTCCCAAAAGCAGTTATATTAGTCTCTTACATTACTTCATAATCTCTCCTCACAGAATCAAATCACTTCAACTCAAACCACAATTTCTGTCACCAGCCCTTCTACCAATCATTTACAAATTAAACACTGTGTGGTTGGACCTCAAATAAACACATGTAAAACTGAGAAAGTGACTTATATAAGTCTGTTTGGTTCTCTAGAACACTGACGTAGTGTTTCTGACAGGTCCATATAAAACTTGCTTCATTGTGCTCATTGGCGCCTGTCAGCACGTATTGCTTTCGAATGCCCACGACATCTCTGCTCCTATTTTCCTTTTACTGTCCCGTGTCTATTTCCTTTGTTTCGTCTGCGTTTTTCTCCTTCGCCTGCTCCTTCCCATTTGAATCACTCCATTCATCCTGTATTCTCCGTTCTGTCTCACCCTCCGCCTCCCTTCTGTCTCTTATTTTCTCAGTTTCGTCTGTCTCATATGATTTTTCTAACTGTAATTTGGCTTTTAAACTCTCATCCTCATTTCTTTCCCTATCCGCTTCTTTTTCTTTCTCTCGTTCCCTAAAAATGTCCAGCAACCTGTGAAACTTGGGTCCCCATTTCTCCAGGCCATCTCTCTCTCCCACCTCTTCTTTCTCTGCCTCGCTCTCGAGGGAACTCAGAGATGTTGCCTGCGAGCCGGACCCCTCCAATCCATACGTCTGCAGCGAGTCGTAGGGTGGCTGCATAGGGTCTAAGGTCACCAGGGCGAGCCGGTGTTGCAGGAAGTCGCCCATTCTGTTTGTCAGAGAATCAGCCCCTGTCTTTTCTGAGTTTGCTTGTTCCATCTTCCCTAAGCCCCAGCCTCTGTTATATAGTCCCGCCCCTCCAGGGAGGGGCATAATTAAGTGTGACACATAGTTCTGTCTGCCTGCTCCATACAAGCGCATTAATCCAGCAGACTCTGGATGAAGAGAAGAAGTCCCGGTCAAAGATATTCCTCTGCCGATCCTCAGCAAGGTGCCTTGCATTGTTCTGAAGGGCATCTCAGTTGGACTGGGGCCAGATGTGGTTTGGCTGGTTTTGATGAGCGGAGGAAGATCTGAGTTCTTGTACACAGTTGAGTCTGCAGCCGAGTCTTCTGTGGTGGCGGTGGAAATGGAGGCCCTCGTGGTCAAGCAGTGGGGGGACGAGCCGGGTTTCTGCCCCACAGAACTGCTGTGAGACGCCTCAGAACAGGAGCCGCTCTGACTGGAGCTCTTCACAAACAGAACCTGCTCAAACTGAGAGACAGACCAGAACTGAAGACAGTGAGAAACGTCCCAGGATAATAGAGTAAGCTGAAGATAATTTCACATGTATTATCTCCATAGGGGTTTGAAAAAATGCTTTAAAAAAGAGCTCCAAATACACCACGACATTATAAGCTTTTATTTAAATCAGAAGTATAGAAAGGACGATCAGGATGATTATGTACTATTATTAGTGTGTATATACATATTTTACTATTATATGTATACACACACACACACACACACAGGTGCATATGGGAGTGCCAAAAGCCCAATTAGCATAGCCACAGCAACCTGTCTGATTGGTGGACCTCTGGGGAATATGGTGTAGTTCTTTACCACAAAACTGTCTATTAAACACTATAAATATCATTATAAATGAATGACACTGATTTGTGCCTCTAGAGACTTTATCATCACTTCCTTAATAACTGATGGTCTGTGTTTAAGGTTTCTATAACAACAGAGAAACTGAACAGAACACGCACTTCCTCAACCCCACTGCTGCTGTCTATGAGAAAATAAATTAATAAACATTAGTGGAAAATCTGTCAGGAACAGTTTACCTGAGCCTCTGAGATGACCTCACTTCCTGTCTTGCTCTCTTTTAGAGTACTGTCTGTGGATCCGTCTGTTTCTTTATGATTAGATTCAGCGCTGCTCTTGCTGATGAAAACACAACCGGATTCTAAAGCACCATTGGGTTGGTCTTGGCCGCCGGGCAGCATGTATGTTTGTTTGGTGAGGTCCAGTCTAGAGCTGAAGTGACTCGGTCTGTTTCTGGGCGCTGGAAGGGTCTGGATGCTGTAGCAGTACTGTCCATACAGAGGTGCAGAAACAGGACGGCATGGATCCAAACCCTGATCACAGCTCAAAGCTCTAGTGCTTTTCAGATGATCCTGAGAGAGCCTGTTACAGTAAAATAATAAAAAAGATGAAAAATTATATGTTTGTATAATCACATATTTCAGATTATTTTAAAAAAACTTTGGGCTGATGAATCTAACATTGTGATTTGGAAGGTTGGCTAGACAGACTGTACTTCTGTTTAGCAGGTACTACATACATTAACGGTTTTGGTCTTCATCATTTAACTAACATAGAATGATCTCTAGAATGAGAATGTTATGCTTACAACTAACTATCACACCAACACCTCAAAGAACTTTACCAGACACGTCTGAGTTACCAATATGTTATCAAATTTGTTTTAGCCCAAGAGCAATGATTTAAAAGTGCCACATTTTAGAACATTTAGGAACTGCTCGGTGCAATATTTGAATGAAACTTAACAGGAATATTAAAATCTAAAAAGCATACAAAGAATACAGAAGCAGAAGATAATGTGGGAGTTCTCATCTATCTAGAGATCTACAGTATTATGTTCTCATTCATCTGAATAACAGTTGTTCTGAAGAACAATCTGCAGGCCACCAGCTTTGCTTCATTTAGTTCTGGAAACCTTCTAAGCCAATCATCTCAGCCGTACATGTCATGTGACTAATCAATCTATTGAAAATCTATGCAGCACACAGAGAACAGTCTGTTTCCCTGTGCTAAGATCTTTCCAAAAGAAGACACTTGTGAAACATCTTCTAAAAATAATGAAATATTTGTTATTTATATTTTTCTTGGAAAATGTCATTCATGTCATGAATTCATGTCTGCTTGAGAAGGCTGTGGTGGTATGAAGATGCACTGAGAGGGGTTAACTGCTGAGACTAACCAACCAATCCCTGACTCCATCTCAACAGCTTAAAAATTAACCAGATGAACTGTACTGACACAGCTGCCAGATTTACATAATGAAGGATCATTAAATCACATCCCACAAGTACAGAGCAATCATGAATCAGTTATATACATTTAACATCCATTAAAGTAATTGAATACATTTACAGTACTGAAATATTCTGTAAATGTCAGCTTATATTGCAGATAAATGATTCACACAAGCTAATAACATACTGTATTATTTTCTAGGTGAAATGTAAAAAAACAACATGAAGATTATAATGGCAGCATCAAATAATGGAGATTAAATTCATTTAGTTAAACGAAGGATCTGTTTAGGTATCACAATCATTATAAACACAGTCTCAGCTGCACATGCATATGAATGCACTAACATGCTCTTGCTGTCAGGGAGGTGCTGTGCTCTTCTCATGTTTTGGGGGGCACTCTTCAGGGCCGCAATGTCAAACGCAGCCGTGTCCGCTTCACCGCCGCCCTCATCGTCATACGTGATGATGTTCTCTCTGATCTCGTCATCTTCTACAGGAGATTGAGTGTCTCGTTTCTGTCTGCGCAGCGAGAGAGAGAGCGCCACCACCACTGCAGGAGGATGAGAGAGAAAACAAGTTATTTCAACACTCACAGGGCTGGAATAATGTTCACACCTAGAGAAGTTATCAGCAGCCAAATACATCAGTCATGCACAAGAAACAACCTAATCCAGTAGCAGCAGGAAAGGATACTGTGTTGCAACTAGTGCTGTGACATAATATTGAAACAAGCAGATCTTGAGGGGAAGTCTCAGCACCATTTCAGTGATAAGGGTGTCATTGGACGATGAGTGTTCATTGTCATACGGAGCAACAACTTGGGGTGTTGGGTGGAGGTTTGGGGGGTGCACAATCTCAAAATGCCATATGATGCCATTATCGCTCAGCGAATGCTGTTTATTACGACTGGCTTAGTGCAGAAATGAAAGCCAAACATGTTCATTAGGAAGCCCAAATGACAAACAGAGCGGAAACGACAAGACGAGTTTGAACACACAAAACACACACACATATATATATACAAAAAAGAGCAGCAATTTTAAGACAAGCCAGCAGGCAACAGCAGATGAAGAGAGGAAGTGATGGACAGATGTAGCCACAACAGATCATTAGACCAGCCGAGGGAAGAGAAGGTAAAGACGAGAGCAGCAGTGAAGGACAAGAAATGCCCTGGAAATAACGCCTGACCCAGAAGAGTGGAAGCACAGGCCAAAATGGCCAACATGGCGGGCGAGCTGAATCCTAGCAGAGAGGAGCTGGATGGGGAAGGCAAACATGCCGCTTGCTTCTCCCAGTCCGGCAGGGACAGCTGGTCCTTCTCCTCTGTTTGGTGTTTTTGTTCTTCTGCCCACATGCCTCCATTCTGGCACGGACACACTGTAACAGTAATAGTTCCTGTGCTCCTGAGGTCAGACACGCCGTCGTGGAGGATTATGGGTATTTTCAGAGTTAGTAAAGAGGAAGAGCGAGGAAGATGCTTCAGGGGTGACAAGAGCACCAGACTCGCCGTGTGGTCTGGAAGGAAATGAAATCCAAACATTCATTAGTCAGAGAAAACAGTTCCGAAACAAGATCTTGGTTTAAAGGGACAGTTCACTGAAAAATGAAAATTCATTATTTACTGATTCTCATGTTGTTTCAAACTTCTGCTATTTAAAAAAAACACAAAATACAACAAAAAATAATTTGTGTAACTTGTGCAGCTGTCAATCAAATATGGTTGCTATGGTGCAGGATGGAAATCAATGACATCAAATGTTATTCATGTGTGACTCATAACCTGTGATTTGATTTATCAGTGTATAACCAATTACAATTTAATAATTATTATACTTAAAATGATATTTCAGTCTGCTCCTCATATAAATGGCAGCATACAGGCCTGGACTGGCATGAGAGTTTAAATTTTGTTTCATTTTTGTACTGTACTGTTCCTTTAATGGATGAGATGGCAGACGATCTGAGTGAAGACACGGATGAATGAGAGAAATTAAAGAGCAGATTGAGGAAAGTTCACTGTGTTCAACAGAACAGAAGGTGACATAAAAGATAAACGGATGAACATAATGAAGGTGGATATATAACTGGACAGAGAGTGGGAGAAAGATGAGGAGGAGACAGATGAAGAACACAGGCACATCACCTCCCCTCTCTCTGATGGAGAAGTTGAGGGCACTGCTGGAGTCTGAGGAAATACTGAAGTGGATGAGAGAAGTGAAGCGGCTCTGGTCTTTATCTACAGCCCGGATCACCTGCACCACCTGAAACCACAGTGAGAAGATTCTGATGTTGATCTGTGTCACTCTGTCACTGTACAGCTGAGTGTCACATGATGTTTAGATCTGGAGGCTCACTCTTTCTGTGCTGATGTCATCAGGAAAACAAGAGGCCAGTTAAGAATTCTGACGTGTCTTTGCTAATGGAATCTGTGTTTCCATACTAACACAAAATGTTTCACAAAATGTGAATGGTATGTACCCTGGAGTTGTGAGTGGTTGCCAGGGTGTTGCTATGCAGCTGCTAAAATGTGCCGAGTGCTTTTTAGTATATTTTGATGCCGTTGCCCAGGTGTTCTGGGTGGTTGCTATGTGGTTTCTTATTGGCCCACCCTAAGTCAGGTCCCTCATTTACCGCAAGTCCAGCTTTTATAGTGTTTAGTAGTGTACAGCATCTGTAACTGTAAACTGTAGTCAGAGACTTCATTTTCAGAAGAATCATTCATCAGAAGAATGTTATTTAATCTGCGTAATAAAAGACACTTTAATGAGAGTGTGTCCTTCATTTTTTTATCATTAGCAATCGTTGCATAAAAGCCCTCAAGGACATGAATAAGACACTGCGCTGCTTGTTGTGGCTCATAACAGCCTTCAGCTGTGACTGTACAGAATAATGTTCTCATCTGTCAGAGGTCAAGGGCATTGACCTGTCCTGTGTTACTGGAGTCACACACGGCCGTGTTGTACTGACGGTCAAGCTCAGGTGCGTTGTCGTTGAGGTCCAGAGTTTCTATGGCAACTGCTACCCGGGTAACTTGGCTGGGGCTGTCTATGGACAAAAACAGAACAGCCTTATGGGTAAACAGAGAAAGGAAGTTAAAAATCAAAAGCTTTTAAAGCGCAAGTAGGTCAGCTGAATCTAACTGACCGTGAAACCGAAACTACGTAATCTGTGTCTTCACTTGTTCTCAGTGCAGTTTTCACGACCAGATGCGGCCCAAATGCCATCAGACCCTCATTTGATGTTTGGAATAGGAGGTTGTGTAATGCTGTAACACAGCAACGCTTATCGCACACTAGTTTGTGTGTGTCTAACATGAGAGTTATCACTGGATATGAACTACACAAATACACTGCTGAGATGCAAGATGGCCAACGGAGACCTGACAAATAAAATCCTGAGACCTTGAGCACAGACACTCTGTCTCAAAAGAAATAAAAAGAGGTTCAAAAGCAATTTAAGTTTTAATGCCATTATCTCTTTCTCCTTCATTTCTGTTTGCCTGTGTCCATCACAAGCTTTCATGTCCACAGCCGACGCTGCAGTAATAGCTTTTCTGAGGTCCGATTACATGCCCCACCTGTGTGAAAATATCAAAAGCTCGAGATCGACAGTGAGGAGGTCGGTTACCTCTCTGTGTGGCGATGACAGTAATGTTGTGCCACTGGTCCTGCTCTCGATCCAATTCCATCGCCGTGGTGATGAGACCGTTGTCAGAGCTGATGCGGAACAGCGCCTCAGGGTCTGACTCTGGGTCAATGGAGTACCTGTGAGGAGATGGAGAGGAGAGCCACAGACAGGAGGAGGAAAGACAGATTAGCAGACATACAGAAGTGAGTCATTTTGAGCTGATAACCCAGTTAAGCAGAGGAACGTGCCAGACAACAGCCCACACACGTCCTGCTGGAACACACACTTCACACAGAACACTGTGAGAGGAGATTTTTATGTCTAATAACTAAAAGAGGCATTTACTTGATATTGTTACTGAGGCCTGTATCAGGGTCCACGGCCACCACTTTTCCCACCACGCAGCCCGGAGGACAGTTTTCAGACACGTCTAGCCGATACCGAGAACGAGAGAACCGTGGGGGCTCATCAGCGTTGAGAACCATGATGCGCACTATAGCCCGGTCCTTAAATGGTCCGTGTCGCAGAAACCGTGAGTCGATCTTTGGATTCTGTACCTCCACCGCCAGAGAATATGTGCTGCGTCGCTCGTAGTCAACGGCCTAAAATAAAAAAAAGACATTTGTTGAAACACACACTCTGTGGTTCTTTTTACTGCTATTGGCAGCAGGACTTTGCTTCAAAACATCTTTTCTTTTCCGTGGGAAGTGAAAACTCCCATATATATGTCTCGCCAAAGCTCCATATCCCAAAAATACATAGACAGAAAAAGCATGTGTAGGCCATGTCACTGGTCTGAACCTGCTGGATGTGATCACAGAAGCACAACACGGCTGTCCATCACTGAGTCCAGACTGTGACACGCAGGCCTCTGTTTGATTATATATGGAGTTTTTATCTTTTAAATTCTGTAAAATATGTTGTTCATTATTAATTCATGTTAGTGAATGCATTAACTAATGTTAACAAATGGAGCCTTATTTTAAAACGTGACAGATCTACTGTGATTTATACTGTTATCTTGAAATAAAACAGGATACAACATTTGGTCATGTCACTCACCTCTAACAAACAGTATAACTGGACTTCAGGGAAAAATAAAAAGCAGTGAAGTGTCAAATATGAGCGGAGCATTAAATGGTGCAGTAAGTGTGTGTGTGAGCTATAACAGCAAGAAAGGTGAACACACAGATGAAAAGCTCGGTCACTTGGGCTACAGCCACACGTTCATCAACATCTCCTCCACTCGCTCTCCTCCGTCTCTCAGGTGCATTACACACTCTAATATACCCCCTCCCCACTGTGAGTCACACATTCCTCTTGTTCTCCACAACCTTCACTTCCTGTCATGTCTTTAACTAGCACACACACCTGTCACTGAAGTATTGAGCTCGGCAGACAACTGAAGATCTCACACACACACGCCTGTCTTTATAAGCATCTATCAGTGCAGAAAATAGCCTGCTATTCATTTTCCAGTTTGCATATTTTGATTCGGCTAGAAAGCTGGAATCTCTTTTCATTTAGTTCCATGTGAATACCTGTTTTTATTTGAAAAGCATGCTCTGGATCCACACACGGGTGGGTTTGAATAAACTGCGGTGCATGTGCACTGTGAGGAGCCGCAGGTTAAACTTTCTTTCCACTGGCACTAATGCGCATGTTTGCTGGCAGAGGTTAGCAGCACAAATTAACTCTCATTTGCATCTGAACTCAGAGTCAATTTAACTCAGTTCATTCGGCTGTAATTTCTGTCTTTGTTAGTGTGTCTTTTTTCAGTTCTTTTTCTCAATCACTCTGTTTACGATAAATACGGTGTCCTCTGTGGGGTGGCTAGAGTGTTCTGGATAGTTTTAGCTGGTTGCCAAGGTGTTGCTATGCAGCTGCAAGAATGTTCAGAAGTGGTTTTCATTGTATTGCTGTGTAGTTTGAGGTACTAGGTTACTTATTCCTCGCCCATGTCAAAGAAACCCTTGTCACATGTCTATGAAATGCTGTCCACTAGATATGAGCTTTCCAGTTCACTGGCTGGAATAACTCCAGTGATTTTCAGAAGTATTCACTTCTGAGCTCCCCATCAAAGTTGAATATTTGGCGTCCCAAAATCTAAGTATAAGCAGCAGTTTCATTCTTTACTCCCACCTTGTTTAATAAAATCACAGCCTCTTGGTTCAGTCCGGTTATGTTGAATGTGTCTCCTGCCTCTCCATCCACAATCGTGAAGTCCATCCGAGCGTTTTCTCCCAGGTCTGCGTCGGTTGCCGAGAGACGACCGATCTCCACCCCGGGTACGGCCAACTCCGACACAGAGAATGACCACAGACCTTCAGGGGAGAAAAAGTGTGCTGCAAATAATTAGGCAAAAACAAGACTGTGCTATAAAATCATGATGTCATCACATAATTACCATCATTAATCTTATTACATAAGTCATCTCTGTTTAAATCTCATACAGTCATTCAAGAGCTTTTCAGATGGATGAGCTGCACCCTCAGCCAGACTTTATGTCAGAGACGCTCTGAAAAGAGCCACGCCTCGCTCTCCATTCAGATAGACGGTTTATCTTCAGCTATAAGACAACTTAATAACAGCTCTCCTTTCTTTCTGTACTGAGGGCCAAAAATAAAAGTCTAAAACGAGAAGTCCTGCTCAAGTCTGTTTAAACTTAATTAGAGACAACAAATAACTCTACTTGGCGATCTACTGCATTCACTAAGAATGTACAAAGTGCTTCTCTCACAAGAGCGCAACACATCATATCTTCTTTCATGATCAATCCCAGCAAAAAAAAATAACACTGTTGCTAAGATGTTGGGAGTGATTGCTAGGGCATTGCTAGGGTATTCTGAGTGCTTACTGAATAACGAGCAAGAAATAAGAGCCCCTTTTTAATACTCTGACAGAGAGAGAGAAATAGACAGAGAGCAAATGTGGCGCTCTTGTGGGAGATGCAGGTTCAAGTCCGGCCAGCACTGCAGCCAAAAAGCCAAAAATGATGAAAAAGTAATCCATAATTATAAATTACACAAATTTCAAAAATGCTTTTCTAAGAGAACAAGTGACAGAGAATATAAAAGAGAGGAGAGAGAGAGAGAGAGAGAGAGAGAGAGAGAGGGAGAGAGAAATATAAAAAGGAATGCAGTGATTCTTTGCTTCTTTTAAGAGTCAAATTTGCTTCAGAACAGAAAATGAATCACACAAACAACAAAGACAGAGACTGAGACAGAGTGTGATTCACCAGAGGCTGTTTGTGTCAGCTAATAATTTCAAACACTCATTAACGCTGAGGGCAGCCAAGAGAAGAGACTGAGGACACATACTGTGGAAATACAAGATCACTCCTCTGCTCACCATATTAACACTGCGTGTAATTCAGAGGAGATA
This sequence comes from Chromobotia macracanthus, assembly GCA_036877525.1. Lineage (NCBI taxonomy): Eukaryota > Metazoa > Chordata > Actinopteri > Cypriniformes > Botiidae > Chromobotia > Chromobotia macracanthus. Next base: position 1,646,933 of record JAZGTH010000006.1, read on the forward strand.
AGCAGAGAAGATTAGAGAGAGATAGATGGAACAAAAGAAGAGAATGACATGAGAAAACCTGGTGAAGGGAATGCTGGGAAACAGGGTAGAGTGTGAAAGAGTGAGGGGTGAAGATGGATGTCTCTGAGCAGAATTTTTCAGCTGTGATTTTGCTGTGTACTGAGGAAGAAAGCTCAGAACTTTACATGAAATATTAATTGTGTGGATTTTGGAGAGAGGATCCACAGAGACGGCGTGACACTCGGACCTGAGTGCTTGGAAAGAGACATAACACAGATTATCATCATCATCTCTGCTACTGTGATAATATTCACCATCATAATTTCTGAGAGGGCCTACAACAGTCAGTCTTCATGCTGTCACCACTGAACAGTCAGTGTTGTGCTTGGAATAAACAGCAGGATACACGGAGCACGTGACCCTGAAGCTGCGAAACTGCGTGACTGCTTGAGTAGATTTCACAGGATGTCCTGTGCATGATCTGCGGCAGCAACATTTAAACTTTTAACAAATACAGATGAAGAGGGCCTGATGAAGATGGTTTTCATTCCTGTGTGATGTATTTCCTGTTTAAATAAGGCTGGGCAAAAAAACATTTGTATAAGCTCCTGGGCAGAAGATGATGTAACTATTATGTTTTGTTCACTTACCTGGAAAAGTGAAACAGTTAAAAGTTTATACAGTCAGCCTCAAAGCTAACAAACAAATTGCCTAGAAACCACCAAAACTCACAAGAACAATTTCATGGGGTGTTCTAGGAAAAGAAAAAGTTGTCTCGCCATCTTTGTTGTTGCAAACAATGCAAAAACAATTCCTCGCTTCAGACTAACGAGGCAGAAAATACCAACTGAACGACATGCTGTAACCAAACCAACAAACATGAGCGATCTGATCGCGTGTAAACAGCAGAAAGTTTCAGAGAGAAGCTTTACAAAACTCCTCTGCATTCACACACAGCACCAGCATTTGATGGCATCTGTGAGTCTTTATATTACAGAAACATATACATGGTGCCTGGTATACATATTCTGCAGAAAGTCATGATTTTAAAAGCAGCTTGTGATGTTTTTGAAGCAGAGAGACAGGAGAGAGACCAGCAGGTGTGTGTTTAAACACACTTCATTACTGTAGTTATGTTTTATTATGTCTTATTTGTACTTAACTTGAGCACTTATAAGAACACTTACATTCAATTACAAGAAAAAAACTTTTTATACCTACAATTTTTATTTAGACCTTCAAAAGCACAAAACTAAATCATCATGAGTTTGATTTCTCCATGTCTGTCCATTTATTCATTTTACAAAACATCTTAATCCAATTACAAACATTTTAATCCAAAACAAATCTAATTTTTCATCACTCACAGTCAGTGAGATCAGTGTATTTAGACTCAGTCAGTCAGTCACTGAGCTAAAGCAGCATGATTTACTGACAGCAGGTCTGTACAGTTCTCTCACACTGTCTGAAACAGCAGAAAATGAAGGATGGGTTTAATAACTCACACACAGACTCTGTGTTTCATTGAGAAGGTGGATGAAGTTTTAGAGTTTATGCAGTCTGGACAATGAGGCAATAATAATTAAACAGAACTCTTTACAAAGTTTGTGCAGAGCGCTTCCTTTAATGAGACAATCTTAAATGTCTCATTATTTCAGCAGTTCATTTCAAGCGCTAAGCAAACGTTTACTTTTCAATACTGGAGTATAATTAAATGTGGAAACTTTAATTTGATACCCATATTTTAAATATTAATCATATAGCTGCATAACTTGAACATTTGTACTGTAAGTCTAGTCTGTCTGTAGGTTTACACTCTTGTGGTTACTCTGTCGTATCTGAGTAAGAAGGTGATTTATATCAGCTGAAATTAGCTCTAAACTCAGAGCGACACCTTGAGTTATGAGTTCAGTCCTGTTCACACATCTCTCCAGACTTCTGCTGCTCAGAGGGGACTCAGTGTTGTTTACTCTGTCCCACACACACACACTTTATCAAAAAGTCACTCATGCTTGCATACCGACCTCACAAACTTGATATCTCACAAACACAACCACACACTGCAGACTTCTTATCTTGAAAGACATCATTAAATATTTCATATACACGTACACACAGACGTTTGCACACCCCCATCAAACACGCCTTCATATTTCAAACACACACACACACAGAGCTGGGGGTTTTTAGCCCATCAAGAGAGCTGGACAGAGGTGTGCTACAGAAATTAAAGCAGTAACTGATCACAGGTCAGTGTACATCAGACTGATTTGAGATACACGACTGGAGAGACACAGAGACAGAACTCTGATTCACCACCTGCAGAGACACGATCCACAAGATCCCACACTGTCTGCAACTAACCAGCACAGCTGACTCAAAATGATTTAAAAGAAGACAAAACAAGCAAAGTTGAGATGCACTGCTCTGTAACATTATATACTATGGGGTGTGGGTTCCCTCAGAAGTACACATTCTGAGTGTCTCCTTAACCAAACACAACCTCCAAGATCTGGAAGAGAAGCGTCACATATATGTACTGTTGGGGATTGTTCAGAAACAGAGATGACATAACATACTGTCCCCTTTATCCAACAATTTTCATTAGTGATCTCTACACACACTCAAGTGCATAATGCATAGTGACCCCGCAACTGCATAATGACCCCGCAACACGACAGAGCAATGAAAGATTGTTGCAAGATGATAAACAAACAAAGAACAGGTGCTTCCAGCTTCTGTTCAAGGTGGTTATGAACAAAAGTGTCTCTATAACTGAAGCACAGCCAATATGATGTGCTGTAGTATTCAAATAACATTATTACAAATTTCTTGGAGAATTATTTAAACAATTTAGAGAAGTGACTGTGTTCATCATCTTTAGCCAACGCAGACCTGAAAAGATCAGATCACAATCAGACAGGATACAATACAGCCGACAATGTAGTCAATCCCTCATGTCAACATCTGATGTCATAATCATCATCTTTACACAGCCACAGCCTCTAAAATCTGCCAGTCAATTACCATGACAACACAGCATCCGGTTTCTGAACAGAGCTCCTGTAATACATTGAACCGAGACTGTCTGTATAACAGAACACGGAGCCCAAGAGCAGATGAGAAAGTCTACATGAAGTCACACACACCGTTTCTCCTCACGCTGGTAAATAAGACACACACATGGAAACAGCACTTGTTAGCAAACGCCGGCGTGCTAATGGACAGTGTGAGTTCACACAGACATATAAAGAGCCCACAGCACAACACTTTGATCTTCTTAACAAGACTGTTTGTGAATTCAGAGCTCATATATTCTGAAATAGGGTGTATGTCAAATAAAACAGAACAGACCAGACCAGACTAGACTACACCAGAATAAAACAGAACAGACCAGACTAGACTCACCAAAATAAAACAGAACAGACCAGACTAGACTACACCAGAATAAAACAGAACAGACCAGACTGACTACACCAGAATAAAACAGAACAGACCAGACTAGACTACACCAGAATAAAACAGAACAGACCAGACTAGACTACACCAGAATAAAACAGAACAGACTAGACTACACCAGAATAAAACAGAACAGACCAGACTAGACTACACCAGAATAAAACAGAACAGACCAGACTAGACTACACCAGAATAAAACAGAACAGACTAGACCTGCCTGGGCTAGAACAGAATGCAGTAAAATAGAAAATGCAGTACAGTAGAGAATAAGAATGTTAAATGCATGAACAGTGCTGAATGTGTGATCAGAGCTGAAGGCACTGACTCTGAGTGAAGCGGGGTGGGTTGTCGTTGACATCACTCAGATGTACAGTGAGAGTGGTGGTCCCTGTTAGTCCCCCCTGATGTCCTCCCATATCTCTGGCCTGAAGCAGCACCAGATAGAGAGCCTGAGTTTCTCTGTCCATGTCCGGAACCGCTGTACGCACGATGCCTGAGAGAAAGAGACAAATCACACAGATGACTTATTACTGAGCTCTAGTGGTACTGAACCAGCGACACACCAGCACATCAGAACAGCATCTAATCAACTGAACAGAACACAATGTGTTCAATAGTTTTAATTATAGTCAATAAAACAGCAATTTTTTATAATCTAATAAACAAAACAGAATAGAACAGAGTGGAATAGAAAGGAACTCAGACCTGACTGTGGGTCGACAGTGAAGTAACGCTGGCCCTGGATCAGTGAATACACAAGTTTGGCACTGTTCCCATAGGTTGGATCATCAGCATCTGTGGCTGTTACTTGAATAACTGATGTGCCTGGAGAAATAAAACAGAGAGAAAGATAAAAAAAGAGATTTGTGTCAAAGTCAAAGTTCACTACTCATGTGGCTCTCCATCTATTCCTCAACACTCAGCAGTGACAGTCAGGTTATGTCTGCGTGAGTGCATCTGAACGCAGTACCAATGTTGGCCATCTCAGGCACGGTGGCGCTGTAGGGGCCACCCTGGAACACAGGTGGGTTATCGTTGATGTCCTGCACACGAATGATGAACTGGGATGAAGGCTCCAGGGCCCGGCCGGTCTGACGGTCTGTCGCTGTGGCGATAAGACGGTACTCGTCCTTCTCCTCCCTGTCAAGGGGCTTGGTGATGTGAATATTTCCCGTTCTGCTGTCAATGACGAACACAGAGCCCGCCCCCTCGCCTTTTAAAATGTATTTGATTCGCCCATCACCCCTGTCCACACTCGAATGCAGCTGAAAAAACAAAAGGCAGAAAAAGACAAAATATGGTGAAATCATCAAATTCAGTTTCTATGAAGTTTCAGTTTCAGTGTTGATCATGCTTTAACACATTACAATGACAGCTACAAGAGCAGCTGTAACACTAGTTAATAAATATATTTGACTGAAATGAATGTTGAAATCTTTAAAGTACACAATGAACATTATTTTATCAAAGTATACAGCTGAAGACTGCTCTTGACTCAACACTAGTTACTAGAAAGAATTATTTATAAAAATTCATTTCTCGTAATTATAAAGCAGGTCCAAGGCAGACTTTATGTAAATATTTTAATCATCCTATTACTGTTGACACATAAACATGTTTATTAGATCAAAATGAATGCGGGTACATTTACAGTAGTCTGTGACATAAAATGAAGGTATCTTATATATGACAGCAGTGAAATCTCCCTCAGTTTCCTCTACTGGATAATATTCTTGTGTTAACAACAATCTTATGAAGATAATGACTCACGAGAGCCACTGACTCAATGTGAATAAACTATGCGAGGTATTGAGTGAGAATCTGTTTGCTCTTCTCTGTAACTGTGGTCTCACATTTACCACACTCCAAATCTGATAATAAAAAACAAATGTTATGAGAAAAACAATCATTAAGATGTGTCAGTGGGAAACAGAGTACAACAGTTTACACCATACAATAATATTCTTTCATCGTTTACTCACCCTCAAGATGTATTAAATCCACAAGACTTTCATTCTGTTATGAGACAGGAATGATATTTGAGGATTATTTTGAAGAATATCTGGGCCACTTCTTTTCACATACTGAAGGTGACTGAGGGCTGGACTGTGAGCTCATGCAGATACTCCATATGACTTATGTATTATATTACAGGTAATCTAAAGTCATTCGACAGCTTTGTGTGAGACACGGGGAAATTTACTCCATTATTCACACAAAACAGTGACCAGGAGGCACTCAAATCAAATTCATCTTTGTTTTACATGGAAGAGGAAGAAAGTCATGTGGGTTTGCAATGACATGAGAGTGGGTAAATAAAGACAGAATTTAAATTCTGGGCTGAACTAAACCTTTACTAATAAAAGACTTTCCCTTTCAATGCGTTTCAGTGAACTCATAATTGCTTTGGTTGAGCTCTAGGCAGACAGACTGATCGGGAATCAGTGGAAAGGGCACCTTTCACCTGGGGCTTAAAAAGACCTCCAGAACCTGATACGCCGTCAGTCTGATATGAGCTGCACCAGGTGTTTTAGGACTGATAGGAGACTGATGATTGGCCGGGCAGAAAATTCATTAGTTCAGCCAACCAATAAGGGCACAGGGGAAATGAAGAACATGCAACATAAATGTGCCAAATAAAGCTGTGAAACCAAGCATACATTGGCTGCGTGCAGAATGGAATGCTACCATACTAGCTCACTGCGTACTGCATACTATAGTTTTAAAAACAACAAGTGAGGCAGTATGCAATGTTTTACACTGAAGCTATGCTATAGTCACATGACCTGATCACATGATTTTTACACTCTCTAAACTATGGTAAAACACTAGCTTGAGAACTTAAGTAGAATACTGCATTTATAAAATGGCAACAACAGCAATGTGAGAATAAACAATGCTCTATAAGTAGCTAAAAATTAACTAGTACATTTTGGTATTGTAACAACCCTACATCACAATAAATATACTGTGTGCTGCAGAAATACTTCAAATATTAGCCTGCTGTTCTGAAAATGCCTTCCACTCACACACATGCACACACTCGCACATGCACACACGCACACACACTTACACATGCACACACTCACACACGACACACACACACACTCGCACATACACACACGCACATACACACACGCACATGCACACACTCGCACATATACACTCGCACATGCACACACGCACACACAATCGCACATGCGCTGAACGTGAACAGTCTGCATGTCCATCTGTGTTGTCCTCAGCTGTTTGTCTTTCACCCTCTTTGTCCGTCTGTTGCACACACTCTCTCATTCTGTTTGTCCATCCATTGCACACACTCTCTCTTTCTGTTTGTCCATCTGTGTTTCCCTCCTTCAATCCCTTCCTCCATTCATCATCATGTCCTCTCTTCTGGAATCTCAGGTTTTTAACAGCTCTACACAGTATCTTTGTCTCTTTCTGCACCCGTCAGTGTGTGAGAGATTGAAAAGGAGGGGAAAAGCATTTCAAGATAATTAAGTTATTATTTCTAAGCCAGGTCAGGGTGAGAGAGAGAGCTGACGTCCAGCCAGAGGAAGTGGAGGGATTATACATCCTCCAGACGTCTCTTATCTTTCTCTTCCTCTGTGAGTAGTGCAGAGGAGAGCATGTGTGGTCAGGATTTCTCCTCCTGTGATCACTCTACCACTTGGCATGCTGGGAAACTGTGTGGTTGAGATCTTGTGATTAAAGGAGCTTCTGGGTTCTCCTCCTCCTCTTAGTTTTAAAATAATGATAACTTTCCTTATTATTTTCCCATCTCTCTCTGTTCTTCTGTGCTCCCTCAGCTCTGTAGAAGAGTGTGAGCGTTAACAACAGCAGGGTCATGGTGGGTAATCTGAAATGTGTATCTTGAATGCACTGTAAACTCAAACGCATAAAGAAATATAATATAATGAATCCTCTCAATGCCAAAACAATTTAACTAATACCCATCACACGTGTCTAAAACCACAATACTAAACAAATAAAACAAACGGGTTTGTTCAAATAACTGCACAGCAGCCTCCATGAAAAGGACCACTAACAGTTAAAGAAGCTAAAATTGTGTTTAGATCTGTCGGAACTGCAGTCCACCAGCTACAGTCAGTAAGAAATCCAAAAAGAGCTTAAGAATATCCAGTTTACTTTCTCTGTGCTCCAGAAAAATCTTTTAAAGCTTCAACTGCATGAACCTCTGGACTGAACGGGCAAAGTAAGTGATGAGATCTTCATCAGAAGCTCTCGTTGTAGTAGCCAGGTGCCATGTAAACATTTCATTTTCCAGTGGGCCAATCAAAAACCTGTGAACCCTGAATGCTGGAAGATGGATAAAGCTGACCAGTTAGAATGCAGAATGCATTTCAGGAAGCTCCTGCCATTTTTGTGTATGTATGTGCCACTTACAGCTTACTACTGCCGGGAGATCCAATTAACACCAGCCTCTGTCTCACACAATGCTACCATACAGCTGTAGAAGACTTCTATAATATAGCACACACATTGTATATAAAGTACATTTTATGATTTTTGGGGCTTTTGAAAGACTACAGAGCCAGACTCCATTTACCTTCATTGTATGGAAAAAAGCAGCCTAACACAACATAAAGAACATCTTTTGAGTTTGGAATGACATCAGAGTGAGTAATGATGACAGAATTCACATTTTTAGTTCGACTGTTGACATTTTAGATCGACTGTCCCTTTAAGCTCCACAACCACACACATATAGAAATACACAGTAGGGCCAAGTTATCACACTAAGATCTGATCTGCTCATTCATCAGACTTCATGATTACCACCTTCATGTGTGAACGAGTAAACGTTCAGTATGAATGAGTGAATCTCGATTAGTTTTACAGCATCTGTAGTTAAGCTACAGCCAAGAAAACTAACACCCTGATTTATATGTTCAAAATATAGTGATTACATTAAAAGCACCATAAAACTAATCCATACCCTCAATATTATATTTCTCAATATTTTAAAATAAAGACCTATCAAATTAAGTGTCAAATGAATCATTGACGTTTTTTGACCCAGGCAATTTACATGGGCCGTCCAAATAAACTAATTTGGTAAATTAAATTGCACTACAGTGTAAGCGCAGTAAAAAGTGTAGTTTGTTACTTCACTGAATGGTTGTATTTCGCACACAGCCAGAGACGCAGGAATATTCACACCATCCAGCAGCTGGTTCAGAATTTGGGGGGCATGAAGACTTTGATCATAATAAGGCCTGTGAGGTACTGTGAGTGCTTCACTTTGCTGCATTCTGAAACCATTTGTAGTCAGAAAGAGAAAGTCTGTGTGTATCAGCACAGATGAAGAACGGGTCTCTCTCATGAAACAAAAGAAGACAGAGCAACAGAACAAATCCTGGAGAATTTTCACAGAAGTAAAAACCAGCACTAATAGAAATTACCATCAGACATGTTTGATCTGATCGCTGAGAGGGACAGATTGTGTTTAATCAGACGTCAGAGGACTGAACTCATCCATGATCTTTAATTGCTCTCACAGGGCCATAGAGGACAGATTCACCAGCTCTTGTATAATGTCTTACTGTCACACGGCTGCCAGAAGATGATTTGTGATGCCCTATTCTTGTTTCATACATTTAAAAACAAGTTTGATTTTTTGCCTGATTTTATGGTCTGACCTTAAGGCAAAATCTGCGCTCTTTGATCACTTATTGTGACACGCTCACAGATGGACCGTTAATTGCCTCTGAGGGTAAATCTCAGCTTCTGACACAGTTCTGAGAGTGTCAGAAATGTTGGGTCGCAGTCCTGTGGTGTGACTGCACTAATGACAGCTGGAGATAAACAGACCACCAAAAAGAACACAGCAGGTAATGACACGACTGTATAAGAGAGAGATGATTAGTTACAAATGTTGATTCCAGCCTGTCTGATATTCAACTCATTATATCTCATTATATTTCAGTATATATCTTGTTAATTAACATTCAAATATGACCTCAAGGTTGCTGTGAAGAATGAGCAATACACAAATTCTCTTACACCAGCAGCGACAGACTCCAGCTTCTTTAACATACCTTTCCAGCACAATATTTAACCAACATTAACAAGGGAGATTGATATAAATGATGTAAATACAGCACTGATCCAGTGGCACTGTCTACCTCAGCTCTTCCCAAGATCTTACTGCGGTCACATTGTACAACTTGACGAACAACAAGTGTTAAAGACAAAAAGCACTGTGTAGTGTGCACACGTCCCCTGTAAGAACTGCATGACAGGACAGTCAGACTCAGTTTAGTCATCCACTGCTCAGGCGCTCATATATTCTTCATGAGTCACTATGGAACTCTGCTAATATATTTACAGACCTGCTGACAGCCGCTTTGGGAGACTGACAAATGTGCTCTGAGTTTGAGGAAATCAACCATTAATTCCTGAGAGCGTGCTGGCAAACACTAATTCAAGCCAGAGTGATGTGAAGGGCAGATTTGCACTTCCTGCAGTCAGAGAGACTTCCTGCCCTGAGGAGGTCACATATGAGGCACGCTCTGCTGCGTCTGAGAGGCAGTAAAGCAAACATGGCTGTGTGTCAGATGCAGAAAACAGCACAGCATCAAAGAGCAGTGGACAGAAGCCTCTATCTCTTTCTGTGTGGCCCCGGGGCCAAGCGGACTCTCAGAGCGCAGCATGACCACCATGTCACAGTTCATTCACTGCCTGTTACTCAAACCAGTCAAAACACCGGCAAACACACACATGCACTTACATACAGACAACAGCAGCTCAGAAATGACAGTTTTTACTTTCAGAATGCATGTTGTTAATCTTACAGTGCAGTTAAGTATTACTCTCAAGAAAAAAGTTTGTCTTCGTAATTGCTCATCAAAATGTAATTGCTCATCAAAATGTAATTGCTCATCAAAATGTAATTGCTTGCTCTGCCTCTTGCTCTGTCACTTTTCAGGCCACTTATGTTTCACCCAATGTGTGCTGGCGGGGTTTCAGGAGGGGAGGAGTCAGTCCTCCATGTTCTACCACAAACTCTTATTGTCAGTGTTCATTCTCAGTGACCCTACCCTGATGGACACAGTCTCACAGTACATAAGATAAAAACAACACTGAAATCAAGTGTTAATATCAATAGAAAAGACTGTCAGGGAAGGTAAAAATATAAAAAAATGAAATATCTTAATTCAAGAATTATTTTAATAATTTTATCACTCATGCAAAAACTGCAAATGCTCATATCACCCTAAAACGTGCTAATACCGCCCACACACACAAATTTGCAGACTCAACACACTGCAGCACAAACACAATGTAGCATGTACACAGAACACACACACAGCGCAGAGACTGCATGCTGTTTACAGACAGCGTGTTGCATGAGAGCACATGCTAAGAGGACTTCAGGCCTGTGATGGGCAGGTTTAAACTAAAAACCCTCAGCTTAACAGACTCACACAGCAGAGTCGAGAAAAGCTTCCAAAAGTGTCAACTGAGTAAACATGAAGAGATAAAGCCAGCAGTGCTGCTAGCTCAGGACAGCCAAAACCAGCCCTAACTAACTAACTCTCTCTCTCTGCCTCATTCGTCCACATCTCCTCAGTTTCCATCAGTGACAGCTGGACATCCAGAAACCTGCCAGCTAACGTCCGTCAGTTCTGCAGCTCGCCGCAGGGTCAGATAAACAATATTACATTGCAGTGGCTATGAAAAATAACAACAAACTATCAGAAAGTTACATGTATTATTTTTTGGATCTTTGCCAGTAAATATGTGTGAGGAGACCTGCTGTGGGTTATAAAGGTGTTCTTCTAAAGTGTACTTGACTCTTAAGTGTACATAATGAGAAACATCCTTCTGAGTCACTACTGAAGCTCCCTTAATAGAACGCTGTTCTGCTGCCCTGAAGTGCATGTACATACTTTTAGTTTGGAAGTATATGCAAATTAGGAGCCTGCAGGGGTTCTTCTCTCTCTCTCTTTAACCTCACTGTATTCCTGCATTTTAATTTCTCTGCATCTCTGAACTCTTCTCACATCTCCTCTTACATAAATCTCCACATCATCTCTCTCTCTCTCTCTCTCTCTCTCTCTCTCTCACTCACCAGTTTACATGTTTTAATTGCTCTGCTACAGTTCTCTGTACACTAAAATGTTTTCAATGTGGGAATGAAATTAATCCAATTCATAAAAGAACAAAACAAAGGAAATTTAGATATAAATAAAAGATGCTAAAAAAAGAAGCAAATTGGGGAAATGATCTCTCATGAAACTCCCAGCAGGAAAGCCCTTCCCCTCCTTCCTGCTTCATCTATTTCTTTTCGATTTGTTCTTCCTGAAAATGCAGTTTTCACCTGAGTGTGTTTCCTAATAAAGTCAAACAATATGGAACACACATGACATGAAACATTTTCAGTAACAAATCATGACTTTGTGGTTATGAGAAAATAAATGACTAAAAACACACATCCAATATTTCTCTGTACTCTCTAAGAATATTGTCTCCTGACTCCTCTCTATGTTTGCACAGCAAAGACTGTGACGCTATGAGTCTCCAAAATACCTCATGAAACTCAGAAACCCAAAAGCTTTATTTCTTGTGTTTATTCTTTTTTCAATATTTTTGCTTCAGATTCTCAGAGGAGAAAGACTCTGAAGTTTAAGAGGACATCAGAACTCTGCTTCTCAGCTGGTTTTTCTACAGTAACAACATTATCAAAAGATTCAACATAGTATGAAAACGATTTATATCTTAATGGTAAACAAAAAATCAAATAAACATTATAACACCATATAAGCCTACAGGCCCAACAATGTGCAACATCACCATACAATGCTTGTTTTCCACTCAGCCAAAACTGATTCAGTGTGATCCTCTGGATCAGACACCAGTAACATAACATCAACAGATACAACAGTATGTCCAGACCCATCAAATAAACACTGACTCAAAGACAGCCTCAGCACGGTGAGAGTGGAGAAATGAAACATTTATCAGGTGGCTCAGAGTTTGTTCAGTGCCAGCTTCTTTAAATCTCTTAATCGCTCTGTTCTGTATAAGCAGCTGCAAATTTTCTCTATGAGCTGCAGCTAATGTGATAGATCCAGTACAGCATGTACTGCAGCACGTCTACGTTCATCTCTGTTTTTAATGCATGCTGCTAAATGCGTGTGCATGTTACTGATTGTGAGCACCAGGCATGTAATTGCTTTTTCCAAAGGTTTTTCTGTTGACATCTAATAATAATGTCTAAATGCTACGATTAATAAGCTTTGAGGTAATATAATTACCTTGGTATGTTTATTATAATGTTTTCCAAATAAACCACGTTAGCGACTGCTTAGCAACAGGGATAATGTGGAGGTATGAGAATTGTGTTTTCTTGCCTGAAACTTGCACAGAACCATTATGTTAACATGAAATCAAAAGTGTCTTGATTTCTTTTCTTAAAACAAAACAACTGTCATTCAGACTGATGTCACCAGACTCCTCCCCCTTCAGTTCAGTTTCTCTCCTGTACTGCGGCAGTCAAATCATTTAGGAATAATAATAAACAATTAAAAAATTAGCTAATTGATATTGATAATAATAGGTTGTATTAGTGTGTGTTAACTGTGTTGATTGAAAACAGCAATAATCCTGCAAGAACATGCTATTCAGTTAACTGGTTAATGAGGCCACAGGCTTTAACATTTCCCATCATTCTCTTTGGGATCATGAGGATGATACAACACACAACAAAACATCAATTACACACCTAATGCTCTTCCTGTCCTCTGATGTTGCTGCACAAGGACTACGTGAAAACTGTCATCAGTAAGTAAAGAAGAGAAATAAAACAGCCTAATTCAAATTACAAACATCCAATTCTTCAAATGCTTCGAGCTCATCTGGAGGACGTTACGGGGATGACTGGAAGGCAACATAAATCACATTAATGTAAATACTGTTACAAATCAAGCTGGCCACGTCATCTAATTAACGTAAGCCTGCAAGTGTTATAATCTCATGTCTGCCTTACCCGTCCAATCAACACAGGTTCTGGTCCACTGTATTCCTCTATCACAAAGAACTGGTTCCAGATCCAGCTCCTCCGGCGCCGGGATCGAGAAGATGTCTTGTTGAGAGCTGATCCCCTGAAGCTCTTATGAAAATCAATTCCTCCTGCTTCACTGCCATTTTCCTCTTGGTTGCCCATCACCACAGTTTGCCCTCCCTGTCCACTGTTTAACTCAGTCTGAGGCTTTAGGAGGAACATGTTGGCATCTGATGGACCAGTGTTGGCATCCAATGATTTTGAAGCTGAGGACTGAGTCAATTTGTCAGCTCTTATTTTATTTTCAGCATGGTGCAAGGATTCAGTTTCATCTACTGCAGGGGTCAGTTCAGTGGGAAAGGACAAATCTAGGGATGTTACATATATATCAGAGTTCTCGCTAAGTGGTGATGCTGTTGTCTGTGTGAGGTGTGTAAAGGATTCCGGATCATTTGTAATGATTGGAGCAAAATCTGTGTTTTTACTAGCATCAGACGATGAAACTGGAGTCACTCTGATTTCATATCCAGCCTTCACAATTTCTTTAATCTGTGTGGGCTCCGATCCTGAATCAGAATTCATGGAGCTTCCTGTCCAAGTCATCGATTTATCCTCCTTCCTTTGTGCCAATTTAGAACTTTGTGTTTCTTCTGTGTTGACGAATGACATCTCACTCTGCCTGTCCTCCATGTCTAGACACTTTTCATGCTTGTCTTTTCTTGTTTGCACACAGCTCTCACTCTTTTTTCCCCTCAGAGAAGCAGCACGTCCCCCGAGCATTAAACACACACACAGAAAGAGCAGCGCTGCCCGGGTACAACTCATCCTGCCTCACGTTGATATCAGTCAGTGTTTTCCACGAGGGGAAGTACAATGAAATCAACTTAACTCTCGTTCAGTCTTGCTGCGTGGTCAGATACTCCATTCATCTCCTCTCCTTCAATTTCTACTCGTTTTCATTTCTTCCCACCATTCCAGCTTTCTCATCAGGATTTGTGGTCATTCAGCATCTCATCCTCTTTTCTGGATTATATTTTGACCGTTTAGCTCCAGCTCCACTTAACACAAATAAAGATTTCCATGGTTTGGATGTGAACAGACTGACCTGTTAAAAGAGATAAGGGAATGAACGTCAGTAAACTTAACTCCATTGGGAATGCTGTTGAAAAATCAGCTTTCATTAAAAACTTTTCTCTGCAAGGAATCATGGGTACAAAAGCATGCAAGGTCTAGCCAGAGTTCACAAAACTTTCAATCACTTAAAATCTGGGACAGTTCCAAAAAGGCCTTTCAAACAGTAAAATAAACTGAGTCTAAGTGGTTAATTTCTATTGCTTTTCCAAAATGACATCATTTAAAAAAGATTTTTTATTTTGCTGAGAACAAAAACTTTTCAATTTTAGAAAATGAAATGGCAATGGAAAAAAACTATTTTATAGTAGCATTGTTTTTGTTTGTCTGTCTGTGCTTCACTTGATTCAAAAGGATATTTCTGAAAATAATGGGAAAAGGCAAAAAGAAGATACAGCTAATAGATGCTCTCTGGTTTTATTGCTCTCCAAATAAAGTTTTATTGCTCAGAGGTCATTCTCTGATACTCAGGAGATTTTAAGTGTAAAACTTCTCTCAGATATCTCTTCAAATTCTGTGAGAAAAATAAAAAACAAACGCAAACAAGAAAACTGTTGACATACAATACAGAGTAAAAGAGTATAGAGCTATAAATAGTATGGATAGCACAGTTCAGATAATTTGATGAGAAATGCTCGAGTTCACCTTGAGTTCACATGTTCAAATGACCTCATGTGAGATTACTGGGGTTGATTTCTCAGGAGAAATAATAAAAGTCAACATGTTCTCCATCTAAACTCATTGCTGTCTAGGAGAAACAAACGAGATACTAAAGAGAACTCATTTGTGATTTTTCTGTTCTTATGAGTCATGAGTCTGAAATAATGATTTTAGCAGCTTTGAAAGCAGAAACCCTCACAGCATTTTTCTTTAAAACTGCTCTTTGTTGACTCACAACCCTTTTACACTGGTGAAGTGTGATTGCTGTTGGCTGAGATTTCAGGAGGCTAAGCAGTTTAATACAGTTAAATTATTTGGGCTTTGAAAATGTGTGGATGTCTAAATGTGATGGAGTATTCCACTGCACTGCACTGCACTGCACTAAGGAGACGCATTTATTGCCATCTGTATTAGCAGACTACAGCTCTATCATTTCATACTCCGACATGGCTGAATTTCCCCATCCAATTTTATATGCCACATTTTTATAGAGACTCTAAACATCACACTTCTGCCACTGCAACAAGCAATACAGCTTCTGTCTTCAGGCAAGAGTATCCCTCCATTTAAAATGTAGAGGGTGACTCTTGTTGTCCTGTTGGTTTCTCTGCATTTCATTAAACATGTCTGTCAGTTGAGCTTGTATCTCATCTGAAGACATTGTATCTCAACATCAGTAAAGCGGCAGTCACAGCTCTGAAACGTCAAATTACAAAGCACAATACTCTGTCTTATTTGTAACCAATTATAATGTATTATAACTTACACTACTGGTACAATATTGTACCATATTCCTGCTTTACACAATTCTACTGCATTTTTTAATATTCTAGCTTTACTGTAGCTGAAGTATTTTACAGTATCCTGGCTTTACTGCAGCTCAAGTATTTTCACAAATGCCAGCGTAACTGTTTCTGAAGTATTTCACCTGTACTGGTTACTTGTGAAATTTTCCTCCCTCTCCAAAATCTCGCTGTCTGAACAGTCAAACAGCTTTTCAGAAACAGATTAAGAGCACAGAGGAACAGCCGTAAACCAACCAACCCCGCAGCCCTGCTCTGTTAGACAGCCAACTCCACTTCCTGTAGAAGCAGATAAGAGCATGTGTAGCAGATGAGTCTTATGCCCATAAAACTTGTGCTACATTTAAAAGCTGTTGTTTCACATTTTCCTTGATCGGCTGATGAGTCTGAACTTGATTTCCCCAAAAAACCTTGTTATTTGTAATTAATTTTTAAGATGTTCTTAATATTTCTTAAAAAGCAACTGATGACAAGCAAAAATGATCGTCTGTTGTGCAGTCAAACTGTACCGATCTCCCAGAAGACCATGACACTGTACGTTCTCTCTGATTATCAGTTCACTCTCTCAGACGTCAGCCTTCACACTTCTGATTGGCCCTCAACTCAGAGCAGTCAGACTACAGCCGAAACAAATCAAAACATGTCGACTCCTGAACCCTGACGCTACAGAAATGCATTTCTGTAACTGTATTTCTTTACAACTGGGAGCTGTAACCCATAGAAAAGACTTTTTTATAGCCACAGAAAGACATTTTAGACTCTTGGATAGCACTCAGAAAAAATATTAAGACAGAACAGGGCTGGGCAACACAACCACATTAGTCCCTGACTAAGAGTGGTTTTCAATCATCACACAGATTTGCCATTAAGCTGAAACTCTGTGATGTCCTAGATGAGGAACCCTTTGTAGAAAGACACTGAAATACCACACCAGTCCAAAACAGCTTTGTGAAGTGTATTAACTATCTGTTATTTCAAAGTGCTTCCTTCGCCAGCATTACAAACTGTACAAATGCTTCTCTTATCTCCCGCGTCTCGCGGGTCTGTGTTCACACAATAACAGCTCGTACCATCGACCAGAGAAGGCATCATTAATAAAAAGCAATAAAGTGGATGCACGGGTCTCCTGGACATGGATTAGTACAGTTTCTTCACATCAGTGCTGCTGCCAGCAGCTGTATCCCTGCTGAAGACATACAGACGGCTGGAGGAGGGTGAGCTGCACAGGACTGTAATGAAAGATTGTCACAGAGCAGACCTGTGAGTGTCACTGTCATTGTGTTTCCAGTTCATGCTGAAACATTGAATGTTTGTACAATATTTAAGCTTTAAGCTAAAGAATTTTACAACATTCTGGTTTTACTGCACGTTTCACTATAGTGCAGCTTTATCTGTTCTTTATATTGTCCCAGTTTCTCTGTACTTACTGGGATATTTCACAACAACCTAGCCTTACCACACCTATATTTTTACAAAGCCAAACATATGAAATTGACTGAAATTACTTCATTCATGATAGTAGGAGAGAGCAGATGAATAAAGCTCATAACAAGCCGAGTCTGTGTGGGCATTTCAACATCATCATGTTAATGCTGAGATACAGGAAACCACATCACTGTAATATTGTTTCTGACTGTCAGACATCACTCTGTATTCATCTGCGGGTCTGTAACATCAGTTATGAGGCCTTTTTATGTCTCAGCGATGCATTAATATGATAAAATACTTTATGACTAACAGTGGACCTGATATTGCACCAGATCTCAAAGTTCAGAATGCTAACTTTAAAACTCTTGTTTCAAATCTCGTTTTAATGGGCTAAGAATTCAAAATGGGATCTTCTGACCACTGCCCAAGCATCCTGAGGAGTCAGGATCAGAAACATCTCCCCGGTGTGATAAATTGAAGCCATAAATGTGCTAATTAATTTCAGCGCTCAGCAGCCGCATGTGTAACGATCTGAGGTTCGTTAGTATTAAAGTCAGGTTTCCACCATTGATCGTGAGAGCCTGAAGGCATGATGGAGGCTGTCACCAACATAACCAGACTTAACAACTATAATTACCAGACATTCCTCAATCTCTCTCTCCATCTCTCCCTCCATCCATTTCATCACTCTCTCACAGTGACATATTAAAGGAACACTTCACACAAGAATAAATGTCGTCATTATTTACTCATGTCGTAACAACACACTGATGTTTTTCTGTGGAAAACAAAACCAGAAATATGCCATGCAACAATTGTTCATCACTCATAGCCACAACACAACATAAAATACTATTAAAGCACAATAATAATATAAAATAGCTACGCTTATATTATTATATAAACTCAACAAGCCATCAGGAAATACATTTACCCTCTGTAATGTGGTGATATAGTGATTTTACGCTAAATTACAATAACAGTGGTGTGGTTTAGTTTTAGGTAGGAAATATTTAAGTCTATACTGAACCAAACCCCATTTTATTAGCATTTGCTTTTCATATCAATTTCATATCAATTCTTACTGCTCTGCTTGTTTATTACTTGTACTGCTCATATGTTCCACTCTGAAACCCACACTCATTCCAGGTGTGTGTCTGAAATAACACACACAACACATGACACAAGCTCATATCCTGCTGGTCAGGGAATATCAGTCTGCTCTGTGAGAGGGAAACTCACATGCACTGTTTAAATTCACAGTCCTGTTCACAGTATATATTTGCTCTCAGTGTGAACAGTCCCTGACATACTTGAAAGTATTTGTATTAGAACTGTCACAAAATAAAGACACTCCTACAAATCTGACACACTCAATCCTGTTTTAGTATCACACACTTCTCCAGGTCTCTACCCCACAACACAATTATAACTTGCTCAACAGCTCACTAAGCCTCGCTCATTAAAATGGAAATGAGGGGCTGTGCGACCCTCTGAGGGTGTACAGCTGCCTTTTATTGATCCAAGCTGGAGTGTTTACTAAAGGAATGAGAAAGACGACAAATTTCCCTTTATTCTATAATTCACCACACTGCTCTGTCATCAGGGAGTGCAGTAAACATTAGAGCTTCAGATGATAAAAGTTCTTCTGCAGCTCCATCTGTGGTTTTTATTCTTTTCTCAGCCCTTCTCTGAGGTAAAAGTGGGATCATGTCATCTCTCTCAGAGCTGCTTTTAGGTTCACATTAACACTCGCTCATCAATATTAAAAGCAGGCTTTCCTCTCTACATTTATCCACTCTGTTTCTTCTGACTCATGCAGGCACTCTTCAGCATATATAGTGTGCACAGTGCGCGTATATATATATATATATATATATATATATATATATAAATTTCACTGCTATTGGTATGAACCACTGAAAGTTTGCTATCGTGGTAACTCTGATATATATATATACTCTGAAATTTCTCTAAATCATTTTTGATACCACAGAACAATACAAGTAAACAACAATAAGAAAACAAACAAATTATAAGCAACAGATCAAATAAAGACACAACAAAGGGACACATTAAGTAACAGCAGTAAACATTCATAAAACTGAGAAAGTAATTCAATGTCAAATAAAACAGAAAGAAGACTGTATACTGATTACAGATACAACAGATAATTACTTATTACAGATGTGTGTGATATAGGAATATTTATTAAAGCAACTAAAGTTACTCAGCCATAAGAAATAGGGTTTCTTGTTAATATTGCTGCTTGATTAATAATAATAATAATAATGATGATAATAAACAGGCCTTTAAGTCCACAGTAAATTTACATTGCAACACCTAACACACTAACCCGATACTTTACCTCGACGACTTTACCTGCTGCTAGTCCTGTTATATAGAGATCAGTGGCCGATACTGTAAGAAAGACTAATATTGTAATAACTTTTCAATTGCAGTATCGATCTGTAACAGTTCAGTTGCCTGTAATTGACCACCCGCAGCTGTGAGCGTGTTACGTCACCTGATGAACGAACCGGAAAAACGTCACGTGACCACCTTTCTGCTTTCACAACATCTTATTGATTATTCATTTGATTTCACTGGAAAGAGTTCACTGGATGTGTTAAAATTACTCACATTTCAAGCTTCGGCTGGATCGATGTTTGGCGAAAGTTTTGACTGCTTTAAATCTCTCGAAAGATGCCACAGGAGCATGCCCCAAACATTATACAAATCAACAGCACTTATTTTCATGAAAGTAATATCACTCATCAAAAGATGACTGTTTCCACAGACTCTTTTATTAAAGAATATGTAGCTACTTTCATATAATTTTTAAAATGATTGATATCTATAATAAATGTGACGCATTTCATATAAAAGCTCAATGGCATTGCATGTTGTGGTTGGAGTGCATGTCAGTAAGGGGAGGCGGTCAGGCTGTAGGTGATTCATGTAGTTTCACATGAGTAATAATGAGTGGACATTATTAATAATGAGTAGATATGAGTGATCATTATTAAGAATGAGTGGACACAGCATCTCAACCAGCAAATTCCTCTTCCAGTCTCACTTCACTGGACTCCAGCACAGCCAGCAGTTAAAAACAGCTTGTCGGATTTGCACATGCGGATGACAGGAGCGGCGTGTGAGAGATTCTGGGAAATGTTTAAGCTTTAAATGGCCGACCCAAAAAGCATTGAAAAGGAAATGCTTGCGTATCTAATGCACATCTGAGCTTCTGATTAGAGGCTGAGTGAAATGACACTATCAACCCTGACAGGCAAACTGGAACTGATAATGCGTGAGCAAATTTGTTCTTTAATGAACAAGCAGGGCGCGCACACACATTAACACACATACAGTGACCGGGCATGAGTGTAATTACACTGAGCTGTGGCTGTAATCTTGCTTTAATGTTCAGACTAATGTTCACAATTCATTAGGAGACACAAACTAAAACACCTCCTTATTAAACTGTTTGCTAAAGAAGCTGCCATAAAGCTCATCATGTATATGCAACAGGTAAAACATGTAAGATTATCCTCACACACACACACACCATGACACATGCTGACAGCATGACAGTACCTGACAGCACCATGTAAATACCGCAGTAGGTTAATGTGGTACACATAACAGTAACCATCTGCAGAGCACCCTTTGCTGAAACAGCCTCATTAGTGACTGATCTGGAACGTTGTACACTCAACAGTGCGTTACACCATCAGCTCTGCTCATGCACAGTACACGAGAGACTCACAGCCGATTTGAACTGATCTGATCACGACAATTCACTCAAGCATAAATGTACACAGCACCCACAGAAGAAGAGCTCTTTTTCATCTGCTTCTTAATATCTCTTGGTATTAATCATCTTAATCATCACTCCAGCATCTTGGATTTTTTCTGTGCTGTAAAATGCTCTGTCTTCTCTGCAAATGCTACATGCAGATCTGGCTATTAAATGGTTTATACACATAATTATGCTGCCTGCTTTTGGAGAATGTTTCAGGAGCTTACTATCATGAGGGACCCCTAAAGTGCTCACTGGGAAGCTCACTGCTAAAGGTTTGGGGACAGAACCTTTCTGATGCTTCTGTACTTAATTGATATTTTCTACACCCTGTCCTAACCTTAAACCTTTAAACCAAATGCATTTATACACTCTTTTATCAGGCCCTAACAGTCAGCTTTTGGGGATTTGTGAATACTCTGCAGAACAATACATATCTATTTATTTTAATAACGGAGACCTTTGTCTTACTCTGAACCTCGACACCCAAAGGTTGTGGGTTCAGCTGAAGCAGCAGCTGATCTATGAACTAGACACTTAAGTAAAATCCTGCATGCTGGTTTCTCCAGGAGGACTGGAGCTGTATGAAGTACATTAGAAAGCACTTCATATAAGAGCGCCTAAATGACTGTAAACCAGCAGTACGGAGCGCCGCGGCTCCGTGCGCTCCGGTCACCCGTCACCCGTGCGCGGAGCTCGGGCGGCTTCAGCTGTCCGAGTCGAAGCGAACATCAGTCTGGTAAACTGAAAAAGCTGCATTTCCCAATGGATCCACATTAAACACATCCATGAAAACGCACATGAGCCCGCATCTGCCCTGCGGCACATCACCGGGAGAACGCGCACAGCACCGGACGCACCGCGGCGACTCGTTCTGGTGCTGATCTCCACAAGTTGAACGCTGGTGATAAATGCTGCTGTGCTGCTGTACGTTATAAAGGATGTCAGATCTTACCTGCAGGAGGCTGGAGGTCTGACAGATGGAGAGGCTTCTGCGTTCAGCTGGTGAGGAGGACACACGTCTCCTGCGCTCTCTCTCATCAGCACCACACGAGCGCACTGCTCACACCAATCACACACTTCTCAACCTGCCCCTCACAAACTGAAGATGTGCAGTAAGGAAAACAAGACTTGGTCGTTTTATGAAATATTGTTTTAATAGGACGACCAAAATGCCTTGAAAAATCTTTTTTTTTATTAATTTTGTATTGTTTTTATACTGAACTAATACCAGCCTGCACACAAAACTTGTTGCCTTGTTACATTGTCATTAAGACATTATTTATTATGTTTGCTGTACCATTTTCCTCATGGGACCAGCCATGATTCATGTTTTATTATTGTGGGGACATTTGGAGACACACAGGTCATTAGTGTTGGAAGACAATTTTAAACAGCATCCTAAAGAATATTATTAGCTGCGTGTGATCCAGTAAATGATTCTCAACAGTCATTTCAACACAAGAAGGAAATCTCTCTTGTATCTGGAGATTTATAGAGTTATAAATATTTCATATTTCACAGGCATAGTCTTGATGTTGCTTTCTTTATTTTGGCAAAATTGTGATTTCATCATTGTGAAGTTTATTGTGTCACACTGCTCAAGAGCGCTTCATATTCTGCACTGCTTTGAGAGCATGTATCAAAATCATCATAGTCTACACACAGTCCCCTAAACATACAAGCTGATGAATATTTAGTGTGAATATTGTGTGTTCATTCAGCACTTATAAATGGGCTCTCTCATAACCTGCCATAAATTGCCGTCAGCTCGTTTCCCTGCAGTGTAATTTCAGCAGGGATTCAGCTCCAATCTGCTTATTTCTAATTTTATTGTATAAATAGAAAACAATGATGGGGAGAATATTTGCTCTGTATGCAGCCCCAGTAACTGAAGGAGATGCATGTGCAGTGCAGTGTTTCATACATGAGTCTATGTGTGTGTGTTCATTTCGACGCCCCAGTTTAACTGCCTCTCCTCCTCTGCCTCTGATTCTATCTCACTGTTACCAGGTGGCTTCTGGTGGCAAGTATGTTGAGAAACTGCTGACAATAAGCTACAGCTCACAAAAAATGAGAAAAAGGAGGACACGTATGGCTCTTCTTCTTCATCGTGGAGATGTAAGGGGTGAGAAGACTACTTTTAAACAGAGAGAAAGGAGATCCCCGGAGGAAAGCATTCCAATGAGTTCCTGTGCTCTGGATGATGGGTCATAAACTACCATCATCCTGGAGAGCCTGCAGGGGAATCACAGCCGAAATACCTTAGAAGTGCCAATAAATGAGCAAGTGAAAATTAGAGGGATTTCTGGTGAGAGGGAATGGAGACTGATAGGTCATGGCAAGAGTCACGGCAAGAGAAAAAAGGTTAAAATGATGAGGAGATGATGAAGAGTCTCATGTGGTTTGTTTGTGTGCTGTCATACTGCGCTGTGAGCCTAACAGCTGTGTAAAATGAGCAGCCATTGATTTCACGCATATGGCACACACACACACACACACACACAACCATCCAAGCATAACAAAGCCATAGGGAATAATACATTCCATTCTAATTTAAGAACTCCTCTCATTTAATGTTGTGTATTACATGCCATTTCACATATCATGATTATCTCTGCATTGAATCCAGGCATTACTTCCACCAAACACAGTTATTTGATCCACAATGAAGCAGCACTCCCTGGAGCACAGATGTGACAAATACCATCCAGCTACACATGTTCTTACAGTGTAATGCAGCAGCACATGTGCACCGCATTGTCTCTGCTGAACATGAGCTTGTTTGCTGGAAAATGCGGCGGACATGCAGTGTGAACATCATATTCCAGAACAGGGAGGAATTTTAGTTTCTGTCTTTATACAATAAAGATTAATGTGGTTTTGTGATCATACCTGGAGAACCGCCAGCATGTGCCAGCTGCCAGCAGTGAAGTTTGCCTTATTGGTTGGTGGGCTGGGAAGCCTGGACTGGTGAAATAAAACTAAGTGAAGCCCTTACCCAAAAGAAAATGGCCTGGAATTGTTTGTGACATATTTATTTAGTCTAGGCCAGGTTTCACCTACCCAAAAACTATTATTGAATAATAAATCTATATTACAAAGCCTCAAACTCTTGTTGGTCCACCCACAGAATCCACTGAAGCTCGGCTGAAGTCCCTGAGGTTCAGATTTTATAGTCAGAGAAACAGTGCTTGATTCCAAGTGGGACCATAATCTGATGTTTCTCTTAACCTACTTGCAACAAACGAAAACAGATTTCTTTTCTAGTTAATTCAGCTGGTTATGTAGAGAGGTACCACTAATCCTCAATGACAAGAAGCTTTTCTTTCTGCAGCACAATAGCGCCATCTAGTGACGCTGCCTTGAAAATAAGACCCGAATGGGCCGAAATGGTCATTCTTGTGCTTATAAATCACTAAACATCTCACAAACCTCAACACGACATTTTATTTCACTGTCTCCGTTTAGTGTCCGATGAATGTCGTTTTCATAAACTCCCAATGTATGTTATAAGAATATATAATATAAGGCGTAACATAATCATTGCGTTTCTTACAAAACAGGCGCTGCAGAGAGAACCGTGAAGGTTTTGGGAAAACGACATGATTGTTTTTTCTTAGAAACTTTAGGACTAAAATCAGACGATTTTGTTTAATATCACGGCAGACTTTGTGTGGCGACGGGATCTGCGCAGGCGCTGCGCAGCGTGGAGCCGCTCGAATACAGCAGCGGCGGTCTGATCGTCAGAGAAGAGCCGTGAAAACATCATCGAGTCCGATAACTTCAGCTTTAACAGAGTCATTTCCGTCAATAAACGAGCAATGATCGGTCACCGGCTGAGCAGATGAGACCTATGTGATCAGATCGGTCGGATTTCGACAGGTTGGTAATCGGACAGACGAACAGCGCTGCGCAGTTAAATCGTATATATGACTATATATATATGAATATATGACCGTCACTTATCATAAGATCCGCGCTGCATCATATAAAGTGTGTGTGGTGTGTAATGTGGTGTGTGTGCGAGCACACAGTTTGTGTTTTCATATGAATTAAAGCTTGTTTTGGTCAGGGGTGTTGTCATGTCTACAGGCCGCAGTCCGATCTCATCCGTGATCGGATCTCTCCGAGTCTGCACCGTAACTGTGTGATCATATCGCGCTTTAAATGATGGATGAATGTACGATTACTTTCACCTTTCGAGATGTTAGGAGATCTGGGCCTAAAAGTCCGTTTTAAAACAACACTGATGGTATAATAACAATGTTGAAATAGTACCACTGTTTATTATGAATATTATATATTATTATTAATATAATATATAATATACTGTTATATATATATATGTATGTTATATATATTACAGTATGTTATGTCGCATTACTTTTTAATGAAATAAATGGTCGATTATTATTGAGCAGTGTGTAGTAGTGATGTAGCTGTTAGTGTTTTGTAGGTGATGGCTGGTTTGTTCATCTCATAATGTGTTCAGATGTTTAAACACAATGAGGTTCTGCTGGTTTGCTCTGTACTGGTATCAGGACGTTCCAGTTTCTGGAGCTGGAAGGCATTTGGGTCATGATATATTTAGCGGGTCATTTCTCCCACTGGTTCTGATCTGGGCTTGATGCTATTATGAGAATATTACAGGAGTGCTTCAGTTCAATCTGAGCGTTTTGTTGTTGAACCAAAGATTTGACAACTATTGAATGTCTCGCTTCGCATTTACGGTCACTTTTTATGTGATTTGAGTTATTGATTGTTTCAGAGGGCTGTTGAAGGGTTAAATGATTCTCCGGTGTGAAGAACAGCATTATTTCTTGTTAAAGTGACCTAATATAAGGTGGAGAAGAGCTTTGTGTAACCGTACAGAGCAATAATAAAGAAAGAACTCAAGCTGCTTACTTGTGACTTTCTTGACTTAGGCAGCAGTGTTTGGTGAACAGTGTGCTGTTTGTTTCATCTGCATGTGTATCACTGATGTGTTTGCTTGTGTTGTGTAGGCAGCACTTTTCTGAACTAGTTTGTCATCACATGCAAACATATAATCATTGTGTTTTTGTTTCCTTCGCAGTATGGCTAACTGTGGTGAGGTTAATCGTTCCGTGGACACACTGACGTCAGGTAAGAAGGTGAGTGGAGAGTCTGTGATGGATGGAAGTCCTTCCTCTTCATCTCCTTCACTGCCCGTTCCGGAATGCGCTATCTGCCTGCAGAGCTGCGTCCACCCCGTGCGTCTGCCGTGCCACCATATTTTCTGCTTCCTGTGCGTCAAGGGAGCATCCTGGCACAGCAAGCGGTGCGCCCTTTGCAGACAGGAAGTACCCGAGGACTTCCTGGAACGGCCCACTTTGCTTTCGCCTGAAGAGCTGAAGGCTTCGGCGACGGGTGGGCGTGGCACGGGGCCCGGCGGCCACGCCTGGTACTATGAAGGACGTAACGGCTGGTGGCAGTATGACGAGCGGACTAGCCGAGAGCTGGAAGATGCATTTAACAAGGGGAAGAAGAATGCGGAGATGCTTATCGCCGGCTTTTTGTACGTGGCTGACCTGGAGAACATGGTGCAGTACAGGAGGAACGAACACGGCCGCAGGCGTCGAATGAAGAGAGACGTGGTGGACATTCCTAAGAAGGGTGTAGCTGGACTCAGACTCGATCCAGAATCTGGTCCAGGAGTGGGGGCGGGGTCAGCACCGGCACCTGTAAGTGTGGCTGCAGTTGCGGATTTAAATGTGGACGGAGGTGCGGTGGAGCGAGAGAGCTCGGCTGATGGAGCGGACACTGGGGTCAGCGGAGGGCGTTCTCATGCCGTCTTTGCGCCTGCTCCTGTGAGGCCATCTACTGTGTTGGGGGGTCACCTGACAAGCCCTGCGTCCTCCAGCAGCATTCAGCTAGTTCAGGCTCTGGCTCAACTCAGTATCAGCCCTGCTGGGCTTGAACGCGAGGTGGAAGATGCTGGTGATGAAGACGATTCCGCCGCTCCCGATGCCTCAGGGTATGAATCGGATTCCGGCACGAGTGAGGATGAAGACGAGCACACAGGGGATGAAGGTGCAGCTGAGCATGCAGCAGGCTCCCAGGGCAGGCATAGACTGCAGCAGTTGGACAGACCGCCCCCTGGTGGAGGCCCTGCAGCCAGCGGCGATCGGTCCGGGTGTCCCGACGGTCAGTGCACTGTTACCAAGGTCTGACCGCAGCACAACTACAAGACTCAACCCAGCCATCACAACTGTTGGGTGTTTCTAACCAAGCTCTGAAATGCAAAAAAATTAAATGGGTGAACCAGTCGCAGAAACATGGTCTAGGGTGTAAGGGTGGGGACGGATGGTTTTAAGTGTAAGAATAAGGGTCTTTTTCTCTCACTCTTGAAAGGCTGTACCAGGGCTGTACTCTGTAAATGGAAATTAGAGGCAAAACTACAATAAAACTTCACGTAACATTACCTAGAATCCTGTGAATTCAGAAGAGCATTTCAAGGTTGTGTCAAACAAAGCAAATATTGCCGATAAAAACTGTTGTTGGAGCTCCAAAACATCTACATGATCTCAGTACACATCAGCCAGTGTGCTGTGTGCTTTCTGATCAAACTGGGGTGATCTGTGATGTCACCCCTGAATCACAAGAACAAACATTAGACACAAACAAGACCATAAGCAGCTTTTACATTGTAACAACATTTGAATGGAAGTTATTCACATTTTACCCCCAAATTCTCCTGACTGTCTTCTCAGTGTTTCCCCTGTTATCTCATTTGTGGTTAGTCTTACTAGATTCTCATGACTGTACTAAAGTGAAGCATTAAAAAAAGTTTTCTTTTAAATCAGTATAAATTTCAATAGTACAATGACACGGGTAAACGTTTCTGTCCTTTTGATTTGGGGGTGAATTACACCCTGCAGGAGTTCATGTTTTCGTTTCATCAGAAGATTTCATTGTCTTGGTTGACTTGACACCGTCATCCTGTGTTTCATCCAGAGGATTCTGTCATGATTTAATTACATCACTGAACTGATCGGCTCGTCATTGTTTTCAATCTTTTTGTTGTCATATGTAAGTTGTTATATATGAATAGAGAAGTATAATTGGATGTTGTTACGGTGCATGGCTTTTTAAATCTTCAGTTGCAGTGGCTCCCACATTAATAACTTATGTTAAGACAAGCATTAGATGTAATGCCAGCACCGTTTCAACTGCAAAACCAGAAGAATTAAGGATTTATTGTAGTTTTGCCGGGATTCACCAGAAAATGACCCTTGAACATCAACTCTTAACAGCGTGTGTGTGTTCATTTTAAGCAACTTGTCTTTTTCTTCTGTCTCATCTTGGTGTGCTCTTCTGATTTCTGAATTTGCATGTGTTATTGTTGGGGAGGAGCCCTGGACTGTGATCCTCTGACCTCTGGAAACAGGGGTTTCTTCAGATGTTGTACCAGTGATCTGTACAAGTGAGCAGGCGGTTTTCAAGTGTCCATTCTGAAGGTTTTTTATTTTAATCTGTTAGGCCAGAAACATGCTTGTCACGCCAGTATGTGAGTGTAGAATGCTTGCTCAGTGCACAGTGCGGTTTGTACTCGCATTAGATTAGAAACGGTCCTGTGACGCATTTCAGTCCAGCTGCTTCTTCATTCACGTACTTGCCTGAAGGTTGTTTCTGTCTTTATTTTCAACACTGCTGATTTGTCATTAATCTTCATTTGTTCATGTTCTTTGTCATTGAAACAAATGGAAACCTACAGTTAATAACTTGTTTTTGGTGTATTTTCTGTTTGACTGTTGTTTTGTTACCATGTTTATCTAAAAAATAAAGTGCTGTCTGTTATCTGTTGGCAATTAAACTGAGTCACAATATTTCTCTTGTTAGTAGCATGTTGCCTTTAGGAACTTTAGCTGCTATAAAGTGCACTAAACGATGCCATGAACTGTTTCACCATGACCGATTAACCTGTAGGGTTTATTGTAGCTGTCCGCCAGGTGTTAAATCTGATTCTGATGCAGATCTGTTTATCTGTGTGGAGTGCAGCTGATGACCTGTGAATGCTCTGTGAGTGTGCAGTCTGTACTGGAGAAGAGCTACACCAGCTGAAGGTAAACCCATATGCTCTGGTTCCTGCAGTGCTCCTACAGTGTTCTTACATCTTGTCTTCCAGAACAGATCTGAGGGTTTAAGTGGGCTTATGGATGCAAAAGATATCTGAGATTCCTGCAAAAATTCACATTACATTTGCAGGAGTTGATAGAAGCTACAAAGAAGCTTAAATGTATTCCTCAAGGGCAGTTGTATAATGCTTGTAATAATTAATGTTGAAATGCCCTTATGCTGATGTGCTTGTCTTTAACTGATCACAAGCTTCTGGTTTTGAACTTAATAATTCAGTACAGTGTATCTGAAAAGCATTTATGAGCTCAACCAGAGCTTTTGGGAATTCCTGAGGTTTTGAAATCACTTGATAAGTAGTTTTCTTTTTTATTTTGGCATATTTTGTATTTAAACAGTGAGTAGGGCTTTTTTTTTTTTTAGTTTTCACCAGTAGTCTTTGTTTAGGTGCTATTATAAAGAGAGACGTCATTCTAGGACATTTTGTCCGATACAGATGTACACTTGCCAATGATTACAAGATGAGTCAATAATATTTAATACTTGTTTACCTGAATAACAAAAAGATTACGCAACCATATATATCTGCTTGTATAAGAGTACTGTACAATACAGAGGACATCAAATCTCTGAATTTGATTTTACATGATTTATAAGCAAATCAGTTTAAATATGTGCCTGTAAACTGTTGCAACAGGGCATCATGTTATTTGCATGTGCGTCTGTCTGTCTGTACAGTATGAAGGGGTGAGATAGTGACAGATATAGTAACAGAATATAGCTGAGACTGGTTGTTGGGTGTGATATGGGAAGGATTTAATTCTAGACTTCAGACGGTGTGGAGTTCAGGGTTTATGACCCCGAGTGTCTTACAGGACAGACAGCTGTGACTCTCCAGTAAACTTGTTAAACTCCATTCACGTTTATCCGAATGCCTCATATTCCAGACAGACGTCCACTGACACATCTCAGTCTACAGAGTGTGGATTTGATGAGGTAGCATCTCACCAGACATCTCACCCTTCAGAATGTTTGTATAGCTGTCATTCACCTTCCAACCTTCAACTAAACTCAGTGACCTGATAATATGTGACCTGATGTATTTACACCATTTGAGCTCTTCATTTTCTCTTCACGCTGACTGCTCGCTGCCGGTGCCTGTGAGCAGGTCAAGTATGTATTTACACTCAACACAACTTTGTGTTTTTTTATCCTGATTAAAAATCAGGTGAAATCAGGGTTTTGTGTTTGGCATATTATTTTATGCATTGATACACTTTTCCTGCAGGGTTCAAAGATATGAAAAATACTAAATTTTATAATTAATATTAATAATTATTAATAAGACATAATAATTCTAACAATACAGAATACAATGTCCGTTCCATCACAGGTTTAACCTGAATCACCATGGCAACAGCCACCAGCCTAAACCTATCAGAGATTGTCATTCCAGTAATCCAGTTGTCAGCGCAGCCAGCAAGGAGAAGGTTTATCACTTTGGTATTGTTTGCAGAACTGAGTTATATCTGGGATGTCCCCTCACCATCAGCAGCAGAATTTAACCTGTCTGTGATGAGGTGCTAATGGAAGTGTCTAGAACGTCTGTCAGTGAAGGTGTAGAGGCTGGTGGTTTTCATATGTGTGGTGCGGGTTACACGTTTGCCTGATAAAACTGTCTTCACATGCTCTGCCTGTTATTCATGATTTATTGTTAAGAGAATATTCCTGCTTTAACACAAAATAAGATGTGTTGACAGCATGTGTGATTTTTACAAAATACTGATATTAGATCAGTGATACATTGCTAAAAGCTTACACAAAGAAACATTTCCCACCTCAAAAATGAAGATTTACACTGTTTAGCTTTGTTATTTACAGCTTAACATTGTTTCCGTATAAAACAGTCATTCATAGCGTAATACACTTTTGTTGTAAATGCATTACTGTAAATTATTTTTGTTAGTTTAAGTATTTAAGTACAAACACAAATTTAAGTATTAGTCAAAATTGGTGTTGGTCATCTACACATACCTCAGATGTTCTCAGATCCGTATATATCCTGATATTAGAGCCATATTCAGAAGTAGGGTAGGAACAGTTTCACGTCTAAGTCTGACTTCATTTTTGAAAGTTGAAAATGTATTATTGCCTGAAGCACAATGATTCAGGTGTGGATTCAGACTGTTTGAAGACAGCATGCAGTACTGCTCCAGAACAACACCCATCACTGACCTGCTCTCATGTTGACACACAGTCAGGGAGATAATGGGCTGTAGGCTGAAGCTATGCACACTTGACTCGGATAACTGTCCGTCTCTCAAATACTCCCGTTTTATCCTGTCAACTCCCTGTGTTTAACATACACCTGCCTGTCAGATTCCAGATCAGCAGAATGTTTCTGTCTGACATTAGACTCTTTCAGTCTGTGTTTTGCTCTTGTTACAGTGCTAAACACTTGCCTGTTGGATTGGACAGAGTGGTTTGTGGATGTTTTTCTAGTTTATGGTAGCTGTGCTGTTTTTTTGCTGTTTTAAGATTAAGAGATGAGGATCTGCTTTCAAAGGAAATATTTGTGACCTTTCTCTGTTTTGGAAAACGGGGTGGAAATTCTGACATGATCCCTCAAGACCTCTGGAAGCACACACACCAGCACCCTCCCCTAACTGAGTGTGTGCAGATCTCAGAGGTTGTGTGATATCTCCATAAGTAAGTTATGATCATCACGACCACTTGACTATTTTCCAGCCCTCTTTCACTCTCTTTTAAATGACTGTTCTGTTTATGTAAATGTCCTCTGTTTTGACTGGCTAACCTCCAGATAGGTGGACTTCTGCAGTAGTTCTTCCCTCACTTGCACAAAGTGAAAGTTTGTGCAAGTGAGTGCACAAGTGGCTCCAATCACATTTAATCAGCTCAGAAGTTTCTAGTCTGTCTTTAGTAATCACATCAGTTCAGTATAATGCCAAACTGAATCTGAACAAATGAACAGAAGTAAACATACTTGATTCATTTGTTTGATTTGTGCACACAGACAACTTTTCTCAGTCGTTCCTGCACATTAACTGTCTGTTAATCAGTGGATGCATGGTGTCAGTTCCTCTGAAGTGTAGTTCAGCATGTTAACTATGGAAATCATCCACCAGCATTTCACAGTGTAGCAGGTAAAGTGTGCTTGTATTTCTTTACAGTAAACGCTCCCTGGTTTTACAGTTTGGTAATACATCTTATTATATTATTATTATTTTACTTTTTGGAGCTATTGTAAATTATTCAGACTTGTCAATAAAGTGCGTATGACATGTTTGTTCCTCTTCCTCACAGCGATGACATCACAGCCGTGTGAGGTCAGTCACTTGAAAGTTAGAAATGATTGGCTGCGAGTGTTATTGGTGCTGTACTGTGAGCACATACATGCTGATGTCATTCAAATGTTGACATTTCCACAATATCATGGCCATTAGTATAAATAGTTTTTTCTCTTTAAGGCAAGAGAAGAGTGTTGAAGAGTCACATGCTGGACATTTCTACACATAGTGAATAATACATTACCTGATTTAAACACATAGACATTTGCAGGTAACAGTGAACTCATTTGAATGGCCCCTCTTGGCTACTAGGGCTTCTCACTTGGTTATGTTTAATTTATTAAACCCAGTAAATGGTTTCCAAGTGTCTTTTGGACTCACGGTACATGACAGACAGTTTTCTCCTCCAGTGAAGAACTGAGCCATGATCATCATTTCTGTAGTGGCCTCACTTAAAACCACAGCTGTGTAGCAATAACTAAAACTGGAGGAAAGCTTTATATAATTCATGTGTACACAGTGGAGAGACAGGCCTCATTAAAATACTACTGTGAGAGTACAGAGAGGTGTCACCGTGTGAGAAAGTCATCACACAGCCCCTTATATCCTCCACTGACACCTCTAAGATTTCTGGCACCAAAACAGCGTCACGATTCCTATTTCAAGTGCAGGTGCCACATTTCAGTGGAGGATCGAGTGACCAAGAGCCAGGGTGAGAGAGAGAGAGAGAAATGCTGGGTAAGAGTGGGTTACATTAGTTCTGTCGGGCAAACAGGATGCTTCCTGATAGCTTTAAAGATGGGGGAGGAGTAACATTCATACTGTTAATACTGCTTAACAAGGAGATAATTAAAGAGACATCTTTTACTCTGCTGGCTTGAAGCGTGGAATAGTTTTCTTTCAGTTTTCTAGGAAAAGGAGAAAGAAAATGGAAAGAATTTGTTCAGTCGCAGCTAAATGTTAAAATGATACAGCAGGAACTGTTTATAATTTTATCAGGAAATGTGAGTTGTGCTTTCCTGTGCTCATCTTGTTGCCATGATGCTGGTGTTGTGGGTGGTTGCCAGGGTGTTGCTATGTGGTCGCTATGGTGTTCTGGACAGTTGCTTACTGGCAGAAACAGTGGAAGCAGCTGAAGTCTCTGTCGCTGCTGCATTGTAAATCTTTGCAGTTTTGCCCATTTTACTGTAGAAATGTAATGGAATGTGACTCTTCAACAGTGATGATAATATCCAGTAATAACAGTGATGCAATAAACAATAATATCAGTAATACTGTCCTGAGTAAACACCACTGAAATCAGAAACACTGCGACAGTGAAGCATCAAATCATGTTTATTATCCAGAGAAAGAAAAAACACAGTAAGCATCACGTTATTGTAAGGATCATATCACAACGTTAAACAAACATTCCAAAAGCATTTCTTCAATTGAATACAGTCAGAAGATATCATTTACTCATCGCAGATGTTAAACTAAAGAATTGGCTTCAATCATTTGGCAATTTTTTTTTACAAGGCCATAAAATGTAGATCTGTTCACTCACAAAGCTGCAGTCCACGACTGTTGCCATTAAAGAAAGCTTAGATAACCTTATAACCTCTGCATGTCAATATTATGAAACACTAATGCATTTCTGAAATGAATGATGTTCACTGTATGATGATTTGACATAACACCAAAACATCTGCACACACTTTTACAGATTATTTATGATACATAAGGCTTAATAACTTATGTATGTTTCAATGCATGTGGCATTCATGCTGGCATGTTTACCAAAAAAACACTCTGTGGCACACAAGAACCGCACTGTACACAAAGCACTCTGACAAATAGAAGAGAACAGGAAGAGAAATAATACAAAAGTTATGAGAATGACAGTGAAACGAGGAGACTGAAAGGCAATGATGAGTTTATAGGCACAAACGTTGACCAGGTCACAGACTGTCCACAGCTGGTATTTTCCAGAGTTCAAAGATAGCAGTTTCCTTCTGAAGTGACTGAAGGAACTGCTCAAGGCCATTCTGATTGACTCCAATGAGAGGCTTTAAAGTTACATACAAAAGAGGGCAGATGTGTTCTGTCAGAGGTTTGTCAGATCATGAGAACGTTCACTGAAGGTTGTTCTGTCTTGATCACATGACGTCTGTTTCTGTTTGCAGGCAGTGAGAATTAAGGAAGTGTTTGCTGTTCACGCATTGGCTTGCTGAACAGGATGTGGAGGTGATTTTGTTTGAAGGAGTGGGTGTGGCCCATCTGGATGGACGGCGCTGATTGGCTGGTCGAGCGGGTCTGGAGAAACTGCTGCTGCGGGGGACAGATGACCACTCACTGACCTGAGAAGAGAAAGCAGTTTTAATGTAAGTATCTGTATAGGCGCATATACTGTGGGATTTTTTTATATCTCATTTGAGAGAATAGTGGCGAGAGATGCAAAAGAATGAGTACATTTATTGTACATTTGTGTGGAAGTTAAAGATCTGTAAATAAATTCAGATACCCTCATTACCTGCTTGTTGTCCAGGTGCTGCTGGATAAATGTGGCTCTCTGACCTCTACTGTTCTCCATCTCCATCATCTCCAGAAGTTGGTCCAGGTTGTGATTTCCCCACCTCGAATCACCTCTGAGCCCAGTGTGTGCCTTACCATAGTGTGGACTTCCTGTTCCCATAATCCTCTCCACCATCCTGTAGTCAGAGAATAGGTCCTCACCCTGAAAACTCATTTTGTGCTCTTTAGCCTCCAAAGTCTTCTTTTGATGCCCCGCTTTGAGGGGTGATTGTGAAGGGCTTAAATGAAAGGCCAGGTCGCACTGCTTAGGGGCTGAGACACCCTTTACGCTGTCCCTGTTGATGAGCTTGTGTCTGGGGGTAACAGCTGCCCAAGGTTCCTGGCCGGCTTCCAGTTCTGCCCTCACTATGTCACAGTCTACAAGGGATTTCTGGACGGGCACACATGGGGATGCCCGCCCAACGCTGAATTTGCGCTGGCAGATGGGAGTGTTGGCGAGCTGTTCGGTGGGAATCACAGTGGTCACAACACCATCCTCAATCAGGGTTTTCCCTTCGTTCTCCTGCAACATAGTGCCAAACTTACGCAACACCGATGGGCTGCAAGACTTTCTGTCCACCAAAAGGCACTTCCTGTCTGGCTGCTGTGGTGACGCGTGGGAAGTGGAGCGAGGGGGTATGGGTGGAGCCTCTTTAGGTTTAACTGTGACATTTTTAAGTGGAAGGTTGTTTGATGAATCCGGCTCTTTCCTGTTACCATGAATGGCCTGGACCTCCAGATTTGCTCTCTTGTTTTTCAAACAAAAACTCCCCTGTGCTTCTTTAAACTCATCCAGAGCTGCACATGAGGAAGACCTGAGGAAGACGGACAAATTGATGATTCCCAAATAAAGACTTGGTTGTGTGTCAGTAACACCAATAGAGTATTTTGCACCTGCATAATGACTGTACGAGCTATGAGTCAGACAAATCTGTCCAATCTGACACATTAAATGTTTTACCTGTTTGTCACAGGGCTTGTTTTAATCCTCTCATAACTATACAGAACTGGATGCATCTTTGTGTTCTGAAGGTAAGAGAGAGAATTCATTTCTCTAGCAAACGTAAACAGAGAAAAACTAGAGGAGTTTAAGGGTTGTAAGATCAAGAATGAAAGTGATACTCACTGTATTTAGAGCTCCAAGATTGCTTTGTCTATTTCCAGGTTGTGGGCCCTGTTGGATATATTCATTCAGGATATCCAGGGCTGCATCATGTCTTTCAGAATCATAATAGCTGCTGGGATACTGACTGCCGTTCTTCAGTGAATTTAATGTGTAGTTGTTAGAGCCGTTGCAGGAATCAGTGTGGTGGTGAAGCTCAAAGCCGTGTCTGACTGAGGGATCTCCTCCATTACATTGATAAACAGGGTGATTGTTGTTAGGGTGAGCGGAGAACCCATGATAATAACCATCAGCCTGCTGACTGAACCCACAGCTGATTGGAAGGAATGTAATCTCCAAGCGTCTGTTGTTCGTGATGTTGTTTGGGTTGGTTTCACTGGCTTCTCTCCGAGCTTTGACCTCATTATATAACTGCAATGCAACGTAAACAATATCAAAAGAAAACATTAAAATATGTTTAAACTCAACAGGAGAAATGTGTGATTTTCCTCTCTTGCATGTCTTCATAAATGCTCATGTGAAGTGAAAACCATATAATAACCAAAACAAACGCAGGAGCCAGCAGACAGCACTGATTTAATGTACAGCATGGATGAATTATGCAACCTCTTCATAAATAGATCCTCACGAGGTTTCTCCATTAAAAGAGGTCAGTGGGAGGGAGCATGCTCAGTGGGTGTGTGTCTGTGTTTTACTGTGAGAGTTTGTGTATGTGTGTGTTTAGGTCTGCTCCCCCCAGTGTCTTTGGCTTTAATAATCTTGTTAACATCTGTTAAAGACAGGTCATAACGGCAAAGCACTTGTTAATACATCCAAGAGACGTGGCCAACTTAGAAAGTTGGGGGGTCAAGAGTCTTTTAGCCAATCACAGCCCTAGTTAAGACCGGCCACAATGACAACAACAACCCCATGAGTCCAAAGTGTTGTTGCATCTCTTGGTACTGTTTATATGCAATTTAGAGTGTTGTGTGTGTATATATCTGCACATATATGGACTGTGTCTGTCTGAAGTGATACTGAATGTTTCTCTCACCTCTTCAATCTTTCTCTGCATTTCCTGCAGCTGATTTTCCCATTCCTGCATCTCAGAGTCAAAAGTGTCCAGCAGGTCGATTCTGTCTCCACCCCACACATGACTTCCAGACTCCAGCCCACAGTGTAACTCCAGAGCAGCCATTCTGCTCTCTTCCCTGCTGTCCAGCCGAAAGGTCACTGAAGTGACCACACAGACCTCCAATGTCTGCAAGAAACCTTCACCATTAAAAACATTCATAAGTACAAAGTGCTTATTAAACTACAGATAAACTTATCAATACTGATTTCAAGGGATAAAGTGACTATGGACAAAGTCTCCTGTGTGCACTAGTAAGTTTTCTCATAAATCTTAAAGTATTTCCCTGACATTAAACAGGAAACAAACATTTCAGGTATTCATTTGGACCACCTGCCATAGTCTCGACCCAATTTCTATATGCATTCCATATTCTTCAAGCCGGACCTTAACTGTCCAACCTGTCAGCACGTTCTGAAGACACCAACTTTATTGCACATGTTCAGGTTACTTATTGTAACTTTGTTCTATCCAGGATTTTGGTAGTGTTTGAACCTATAATCCTTAGGTCACCATCGAAGATCTTTAACTGCTAGGCTGAAGCACCCGGCACTGCATAAGGGCAGAAGTTCCTCATTAATGCAAAATCTTGTGCTTCTGGATGAGTTTAGAATAGTCACATGATCACATCTTTTCCACAGAGACGTCACAGTTTTTCTGGAATGCCACTTTGATTTATGGCTGGAATTAAAGAAGGAATTTTTCTACCATCAAGGAACAGAAGGAACATTAACTGAGAATTTCCAGAATGTACCGTCATGTGACATAAGAATGGAGAGATATTTATACTCTCTGTCACTCTGCATCATAAACTAACAGGAAAAACAGTGTGTGAGTGTGATTTACATTGTGTGTATGGGGTTTTGCTGCAACAGTCATAATACAGTTTTTAATGATGTTTTGCATACAAAAATTATTGCTGAAAGTATTTCAAATGCATGTTTAAATTAAATGATTAAACTACACACACTTGTGTAGAAAACTGAATATCCACAATCTGAATGTTCTTGAATGTATCTGATGCCATCTGCCCAAGTGACAGAGAAAAGTTACCAAGCATCATATCAGTCTGTTCTCTCATATCAGTCATCTCTCTTCAGTATTGCCTACAAAAGTGTTACTGTGTTTGTCTTTACACATGCACAACAAACCAAATTCTTCTAAATTTGTCCCGTAAGATATATTCTATATATATAAGGAATACCTCATACTACTAAAACACGAGTTTCTGACCGCTCTCACTTCTTCACTCTTACCAGTTTAACGTTATTAATCTTTTCTTCTGTAACTTTCTCCAGCAGGCTCCTGATGACTAAAACCAGTTCTCCTGAACACGAGTGTCATTCAAGCGCCTCTCTGGTGTCAGGACCACCTCCCCTCAACAGCTCTTCTTCTGTCCCGTCACAGAGATCCTCGCAGAGCGACGTGAAATCCTGCGTCTCAGATCTTTAGTTCTTGTCTGTCCGGAGCTCAGGGTAAACACCTCTCAGTCCTGATGGAGCCTGGGGTTTTATATCAGCTACAGTATTTACCCCAGTGTCGTCACGCATGCCCGCTGTCACAATGTCAGATTTATCGCAGGATTTCTGATCTCCATGAAGGAGATTGTCGTCACCTTCATTCTAGGTTAAAATTACGAAGACCGAGCGGGAGTGTTTACTTGTCTATTTTAAATGACCCTCTTGTGCCTGCTGCACTCAAGCTGGTGTGTTGCTGCTCTGCTTTTAGGAGTTGTCAGATCGCAGTCTTGTGACTCCACTGCAGTTGTGCCGTCCGCTCATGCAAACAGGCAGTCGGGCTATTTGAGACTCTCAAAACACTCTGTCCATTTTATTTAGAAGATGCCAGCGGACAGAATTAGCGGATGTTAGGGGTGTAATCTGCTGTTTAAACGCACTCCTCATGCTTGTTTCTGTGTGTATTTATTTGACAACTGCGGCTGTTGCGCAATAAACAGACGGCGGACTGTTTGACCCTAATGTGGGACACTGACTCAAATAGTGTCCGCATGAGGAAAACAACAAACAAAAGCCCTGAGGAGGGTGCCTGGGCAGAAGTCTGAATACACAATTGTATTTTTAATGTTGTTTTACTAACAAGTGTCCTTTTAATTCACAGGAACATTCAGACTCGCTTTAAAAAACAAACAAGATGATTCTCTCTAATCTTGTAAATATTCATATTAATAATCTAACCTGAAGTCTTTTTAAACCAAACAGAAAATTAATGTCCACTGAATGTTTAAATTAGAAGCTACTGCTACTGCTGGACCCGATAATTTATCTTGTCATTCAAATTCAGTGTAAAATTAGATGTTTGATTGGAGATGTTGATCAAATCATGAGAGTCCATTTCTTCTCCTGTGTTGTGTGTATGTCCCCTCTGGTCATGATTCAGTGAATGATATGCTGTTACTCACCTCTGTCTTCTTACAGGCAGTTATTTCATTGCTGTGCAGGTGCAGGTATTCTGGGTAATGCGCAGCACACACAAAATATCCATTTGTCTGATAGCTGCAGTCTCATGGTGTCAGTGTTTGGCTGGTAAATTACTGCTTAGCTGAAACTGAAACTGGCAAACAGCATTTTTCTTCATTGATGTCCATTCAGAAGAGGCCTTGTATCCTTATGAGAGAAATGTTTCGTAAGCAATAAATAAATGGCATCATATTATAATAGATGTTTCAAGAGTTGCTGATTTGTTTGTGAACAGCCTGAAATAAACATGTTTTTTTCCTCTGTCTGCTGCAGGAGGTCTAATATGGACTGATCAGTCACATGACATTTACAGCGCAGATGATTGGCTCAAAAATGATTCCAGAACTGAGATCCAGGTTGTGTTCATCAATCTGCCCTTGAGATGAAAGAGAATGCTAACGGTTAGCCCTCTTCATATGTGCTAGTCCATCTTGCATAGTTCTAAATGAAAGAAATGTCTGCTGGGTAGTGTAGTTTCCAGTGGCTCAAGGGTTTGCAGAGTACCCATGTTTGTAGTTTAGGCCGATGCATGTGATATTTACCAGCGATGTCCTTAGTGTCTCTGTATCTTATAATAAAAACTTGGTGATGAAACTTCAGATGGCAGTCAGGGTTAAATGTGTATGATATGGGTGATGTAGTCTCCAGATCTGAGTGGAAAATTAGGTTCTGCAGACTTCTGTGTAGCCTTTGTTCCGAAATGACCATCCTGTGATTCTGTAACCATGACAACATAGGAAACACAGACAAACATAGGAAACAAGGGGCGGGATTATGCTAATGAGTGGATGGAGGGTGATCACAGAACAAAAAAGAGGGTAAAAAGAAACACAAGTTTAAAAATGGTGGCATAAGATAGTGAGGAGAACAAGACTAATATGAGGATGAACAAAATGATGGGCTGAAACATCTGGTGAACAACCAACAGAATTGAGGAATGTGTTAAAAACGGTGCATGGGAAGAGAGAGAGAAAGGTTAAGATATTATGGTCATTAACATTTAAATGTTCTGTAGTTTAGAAATTCTTGGCAAACCACAAAATCATGCTTGTTGTTTTTCTAAATGTTAAAAGCAGTCAGGTGATGTTGTATTGCCTTGTTCTTGATGAATGTTTATTCTCACTCTTAAAGAATAGTTCACCTGAAATGACAGTTTCTCACCCTCATGTTGTTCCAATCAAAAACAACTGTAAAATCATTCTGTGTAGAACGGAAGATGTTTCGCAGAATTGTTAAGTTGCCTGTTTTGCTCCAAGATTCTGTTTTCCATTTAAAACAAAGACCAAGATTTAAAACGATTCTTTGTTTGAAATAAAAAACAGAATTATGAAAAACAGAAAACATGCTAAACAACATCTTTTGTACTCTAAAGAAGAAATAAAATCATGTGGATTGGAAGGTGATTAAATGATAGCAGTTTTCAGTTTGGGGTGAAGTATGTCTTTAAGGTATTCTCAGAACACACTCTTACATGTGTTTTACATAGACACGCAGACTTTTCTAGACTCACAGATAATGGTTCTTCTGCATCTCTTTCCTCAGCTTTTGGAACCTCTAGACGGTCTATAAACCCTTGGAGTTCCTTCCTGAAGGCCTTCATCTGGGCGTTAATGCGATAGAGAAGCTCATGCTCCCTGATCAGACCACCGTCTTCATCATCCTCTATACAGCCCAAAAGATCTCCGTTACCTACAAACACTCGTGCCTCTGCTATGATAGTGCTGGTGTCGGCTATCAGTCGGTCAATGGTCCGTCCCAGCCGCTCCGCTTCAGCGCGGATGTCAATCATCTGCTGCCGGTCACGTATGGAGCGGGACAGCAGGCGGGCAGAGTCAGGAGAATAAAGGGAGCGAGTTGGCGTGAGGCAGCGAGCGTTGCGGACTTCCTCTGAGTCACTTTCTCCTCCAACGGGACCCTCGCGTTTACGATGGGGAGGGAGACGGGAGGATGAGGAGTCGTCATCGCTTCCCCTGCGTCCTCCAATTCCGGGACCGCTGTCACTGTCTGCGTCGCTGTCGCGCGGCGTGACAGCTAGGTGAGATGCTTGGTCATAGCGTTGCATGTTGGAGAGCAGCACGCGGTTCTCATACTGCAGCTGCATCACTTTCCCGCTCAGTTCGTTGATCTGTTTCCTGGCCGTCTTCAGCTCCTCCTGCAAGGCTTCAGTTTTAGAGGCATCACCTGCTGGGTTGGCACTACCCATCGCATTCGCACCTGAAGCGTGCCTTGTGCCCTCTTTAAAGCGCAGCTTGTTCAGCTCACATGTCACTCGTTTATTCTGCTCCTCTACGTCTGCCAGGTTTCTCCTCAGAAGTTCTGCCTCGTCCTCCACCAGCTGCAGTTGCTGCCTGAGCTCCGATATTTCAGAGCCCTGCTCGCGGCCCATTCCTCCTTCCGCTCCAGACAGACCACCATTGGACGACTCATCCCCTCGAAGGTCATCCAGCTCCGCCCTCAGGCCGCGGTTCTCCACCTCCAACTCAACAATTTTACGGCCTAGGATATTGGCCTCCTCTTCCACCAATCGCAAGCGGAGTTTCAGCTCTGATTCTCGGGTGGTGGGGGGACCTCCAGCTTCACCCTTTGGATGGGGGCTGTCCAGATCTCCATAGAAGGAGCGATACTTCTGTAATTCTTGTTCTAAGCGATCCTTTTCTTTGTCTGTCTTTGCCATCTTCTTTCTCATTAAAGTCGCCTCCTCTTTAATGAAAGCTAGCTGGCATTTCAAGTCATCATTGTCCTCCTACAGACATAAGAGTTATGTCACGTGTGATTTATTAAGGTTAATAATATTTTTGTGATGTACAATGTAACACTCTTCTGATCACTCTCATTTCTCCTTCAGTTCTGCTGGTCTGAAGAAGATCCTGTTTTGTTCTCACCTCTGTAGGAGTGTGAGTCTTCCTCTCAGGCTTCTGCACATCTCTGCTTCCTCTTCGTTTCTGAGACTGCACACAGAAAACATTCAGCTCATGCTCAGAAATGTAAGTTCTGTCGCGTTATTAAGTTCATATTTAATATTTGTATCAGTGCAATACTACATAAACAGAACACTATCATTTATGATTTCTCTTGTGTTTTAAAAA